>PEIA01002733.1:0-13998 GCA_003613005.1 Prototheca ciferrii
CTGGTTGCCTGCACCCCTCCCCCCCCCCCCCCCCCTCCCCCTCTCTGTCTCGACGCGGCTCCTCGGCACGGCGCCTCGCCTCGTCGGAGCACGGCGGCGTCGGTAGAACCGTGGGGAGCCGTGCGTCTGCAACGCGCCGACATCATTGCTTTGCGCTTTGCTCGCCGGGCGAGAGGCGGTGGCTGCTCATTCGGCACGCCTGCGCCCGCCGCGTGGTCTCGTCGCGCTGGGCGCGCGCGCCGCGGTCGGCGAGATCTTCCGGAGCCCGATCCGCGCTCGCGCGACCAGCGAGGGCACGCTGACGGCCATTCTGCTGCGCTCGGTCGACGACCCTTTTGCCCTCTGTTCCCCCCAGGACGCAGTTTCGGAGTTGTAGTCCTCACCCGCGGCTGCTCCGCTCCATCCGCGTCACGCGCCTCCCGCCGGTTCCCTGGCCGGAGCTGCGTCGCCGACCTCGTTCCCCCGCGCGCGCGTCTTCCCAGACGCGCCCGACGCGTCTCGTCGCGACCGTCGCGCGGAAACTCCGCGCTTTGTGATTTTGGCAAGCGCTTTTTCGCGCGCTGCGGAGCTCGGCTGGCGCGCACTGGGTCGGCTCGTTCGTGGCCCGCTCCCCCTTTCTGGAAGGGCGTGACCTGGGCTGGGCCGCACCCGCCGCGCGCTCCGACAGGGCCGCCCCGCTGCGTCGTTGCGGCGCCGATCGGGGAGGCGCCTCGCCCCGCCCCATCTCGATCGCGCATCGCGCATCGCGCATCGCGTGCTGACCTCGGTCGCGCCTTCGGATCTCGCGATCGGACGCGCGCGCGTCGCGCCCGGACGCATCGCTTCTCCCGGCGCGCCCGCTTGCGCTGTGGGCGCCCCGGTTCGTGAGCGGTGTGTGCGTGTGCGCTCTCCGCCCTGGGCGGTGGCCCTAAGGAGGGCGGGAGTCTAGGTGACGCGCGTTCCGGTCGGGTCTGGGTCACCGTTTGATCGCATTCGCACGAGCGCTTCGCAAGGCTGGATCTCCGCTCGTCTCTTCGCCTCCGCGCGAGGTCGTGAAGGTCGCAAAGGGTAGTTGTAGCGTTTCGTGCGTTGCGCGCGAGGTGAGGAGAGCGTCGTGCTCGTCCTTTCCCCGCGCGTTCGCGACCGGCGACGCTCTCGTCGCCTCGTCCCGTTTCCCCCCTCCGCCCCATTTTTGTTTCGTTCGTTTCGATCCCCTCCTTTCGGTCCGCGGTCTGCGCGCCATGGTTGCGTCCGTAGGCGTGCGTCCGCGGGTGGAGACGGGGTTTGCGATCCGTCCGCTGCCGCCCCTGCCCGAGGACGGCCGGGGCTCTCTCCCCGCGTCTTCCGGGGCGGCGCCCGAGGCTTCGACGTCGGCCTCGACTTCCGGCGGCTCTGCGCTTCCCGAGGGCCGCCGCTCGCCGCCCTCTGATCGCGACGCGGCGCGCGCGGCGCGCGGGAGCGCGTCCACGAGCGGCGCCGCCTCGACGAGCGTGCCTTCCAGCAGCCTCCCCTCCGAAAGCGGCCCGTCCGTCTCCGGCGCCGCCCTCGGTCTCGGCCTCGGCGCCGGCCTCGCGGCCGCGGCGGCGCTCGCGGCCGTCGCCGAGACGCGTCCCGCGCGTCGGACGTCTGCCTCGCCTTCTCGGCCGAGGCAGACGCCGAGCGCTCCGCGACCGCAGCAGGAGAACGTCTCTCCGACCGGCCTCGCGGCGCCTCTGCGCGGCGGCGGCTCGTTCGGCTCGCTGCGCAAGGCGCACAGCGGCGGCTCGTTCGGCTCGCTGCGCGAAAACCTCTCCTCCAGAGGCGCCGCGAGCGACGACGCCGACGAGCTGGTCTCCGCCGGCCGAGGCAGGGGGTCCGTCGAGCCGGTCGAGGCGCGGCGGAGCCCAGGCCGAGCCGCCGAGCCTGCCCCGGCGGACGAGGCGGCCCTGTCCTCTTCCAAGACGGCGCCCGCCGCCTTTCCGTCCCCTTTTCCCGCCTCGTCCGCCAAGCCGCGGGCCGTGTACGTGCCCCCTCGCGTCCTGCGTGCGACGGTCCCGCCGGACTGGGGCGACTCGTCTCCCGAAGATCGCCCCGCTCCCCCTCCTTTTGGCGCGGCGGACAAGGCTCGCCCCGAGCGAGGCGAGAGCGCGCCCACGAAAGAGACCGCGTCGGGCGACGACGAGGCGCCCGACGCGGACCGAGGCGCCGCCTCGGAGCCGGGGACCGCCGCCTGCCGCCCCGCGTCGCCGAAAGTCCCCGGCCCTTTTCCCCCCCCCGACGCTCGGCCCGTCGGGTCTCGCGCGTCTCGCTCTCCCGCCTCTTCTCTTCGCGGCTCTTCGCGCGCGTCCGCCCCACCCTCTTCGTCTCCTCCTCCTCCTCCTCCTCCTCCTCCTCCTCCTCCGCGCCCCCCCTCCGCTCCGTCGGTGGTGCTGCTTCCGCAGCGTCCCGAGTCGCTGTCGTCCGGGGCGTCGGCGCTGGTCGCGGCGGCGGCTCGCGGCCTCGAAGCCGGCTACGCGCCCGACCCGCTGCGCGAGGGCATGGGCGGCACGTACCTTCTCTGCGACGAGACGGGCCGTCCGCGCGGCCTGCTCAAGCCCTGCGACGAAGAGCCCCTGGCGCCCAACAACCCAAAGGGTTATGTGGGCCGCAGGCTCGGCGACCCCGGCTTCAAGCCCGCCGTGCGCGTCGGCGAGGCGGCCGTGCGCGAGGTCGCCGCCTACCTGCTCGACGGAGGCTTTGCAGGAGTCCCGCACACCGCCTCCGTCGTCGCAGCGCACCCAAGGCTCCACCGAGCCGGGGGAGCCGCGGGCACGGGGAGACGCGCGGGCGGCTTTGACGCGCCGCTCGGCGACGGAGCGCGAGGCCTCCCTTCCTTTCGCGAGCTCCCCGACGACTCGGACTCTGGACGCCCTTTTCCCTCCGCCGCCCCGCCGCCTCGTTCCTCTTCCTCTTCTTCTTCTTCTTCTTCTTCTTCCTCTTCTTCTTCTTCCTCTTCTTCTTCTTCTTCTTCTGCCCCCTCCCCCCCCCCTCCTCTTGCTCCTCTTCTGAAGCGTGCGTCGCTGCAGGAGTTTGTGCCGCACGAGGCGTCGTGCGGCGACGTGGGCTGCTCTGGCTTTCCGACCCGGGACGTGCAGCGCATCGCCATTCTGGATCTCCGTCTCTTCAACACGGACCGGCACTCTGGCAACATTCTCGTCGTCCGAGAGCTCCCGGGCCAAGGAAGCGGTGGAGGAGGAGGTGGGGCGACGGATCGGAGAGCGGAGGTGGGCGAAGCGGGGGAGGGGGAGAACAAGGAAGAGGAGAAAACGTACGGCACAGGGGACGGGGGCGGGGCGACGTCTGCGGGGGGTGCGCCTCCCCTCCCCCACCCTCCCCCCGTTCCTTTGGCCGGCCGCGTTTCCCCGTCTCCCCCTTCTCCGTCCTCCCCCCGTCGTTCGTCCGCTTCGTTCATGGCGCGTTCTCCCGCGACGCCTCGTCTCCCGGCTCGGCGGGGGGAGCCTGCGCTGCGTCTGGTGCCGATCGACCACGGCTTTGCGCTGCCCGAATCGCTCGAGCCGCCCTATTTCGAGTGGCAGCACTGGCCCCAGGCGGCGCTGCCGCTGGGCCGGGCGGAGATGGCGTACGTCGAGTCGCTGGACGCTCGTCGCGACGCCGCACTGCTGCGCCGCGAGTGTCCCAGCGTGCGCGAGTCGTCGCTGCGGCTGCTCGAGGTCTGCACGGAGCTGCTCAAGGCCTGCGTGCGCTCGGGCATGTCGCTCGCGGACGTCGCAGCCGTCGTGACCCGTCCGCTCGTCGGCCTCGACGACGAACCCTCCGACCTCGAAGTCCTCTGCGACCTCTGCAGAAGAGACGCGCTCGCAGTGCCCCGAAAAACGCCAGCCCTCGGACCCGCCCCGACGCTCGAAGAGGAAGACGAAACCTGGAGCGACGACGACGCCGCCGACGACGACCGCGACGACGCCGCGGAGCGCGCAGAACGAGAGGGACGGGAGGGGAAACGCGCGCAGCGCGAGGATGCCGTGGACGGGGACGCGGACGCGCGTTCCGAGCTTCCGAAAGCCTCGAGTCCGCTCGCCGACGGCCGCGCCAACCGCGACGCCCCAGAGGGCGACGCCTCGGAGGGCCACCCTGCCGCCGCCGCCGCTGCCGCTGCTGCGCCGACTCCCGCCCCCACCTCTTCCTCCACCTCCACCTCGATCTCGATCTCGGGGTCGCCCCAGGGCGCGGCCGCGCTCGCGGCACCCGGCGGCGACGGCCGGCCCCGTCGCCTGGCCTTTTCGACAGCGACGCCCGGCTCGTCGCGCCCGTCGTCGCGCGCCTCCGGGTCGCGGGAAGCTTCGGTGCTTCTGGACGGCTTTCGCTCCGCCACCGCGTCGCCCTTTGAACAGCTGCGGGACGCGGACGCGACCGAGAGGATCGGCGCGGACGAAGAGGAGGAAGAGGACGACGACGACGACGAAGCCGCAGAGTACGATCCCGACGACGAAGACGACGACGACGACGACGACGACGACGAGGCGTCTCTCTGCGCCACCATTCTCGGCAGCCCATTCCCGTCTCGCACTCCCGGGCCAGGCAGCTGTCTGCAGTCCCCGTCCCCGCTCGCCGGCCGCAGCGGCGGCGGCGGCGGCAGCGGGCTCGTGGCCGGCAAGAGGCCGGGCGGCTCGGCCGACTCGGTCGGCTCGGTCGGCGCCGCGTCGGTCGCCCCGGGCGCCGCCTCGGACTCTGACGCCGAGCTCGAGCGCGTCCTTCGCCTCGACCTCGAGCGCGACCGCCGAGCTCGCGAAGAGGGGGCACCGATCCGCTCGGAGAGCCGCCGCTCCCCGGCAGGTCCCGCCGCCGAGGGACACCTGTCCCTCGGGACCGCGGGACAGGTGTCCGTCGGAGCTGCCGCTGGCTCTTCTGCGGCATTTTCTGCGGCGCCGTCTCCGGGCACCTCTCTGCAGTCGTGTTCGGTCTCTTCGCAGACGACGCTCGCGTCCTCGAGCCGCCCGTCGCCGTCGCCGGCGCTCCCGGCAGCCCTCGCTCGCTCGGGCCTCGCGCCGTTTCGGCCGCGCTCGCGCCTCGCGGCCTCGACCCGCGCCGCGACCTCGGACGACGACGCCGAAGGCCAAGGCGACGTCGACGTCGACGCGCGCGAGGCCCGAGGGGGCGAGCTCCTCCCTGCGCGCCTCGCGCGCAGGGAGGAAGCAACCACCAAGCGCGAGGGCGTCCGCGCCGCTCGGGAAAGCGTCCCGGCAGGCGCTCCCGCGCGGGTCGAAACGAGGGCGGAGACGGGCAGGCCAAGCAACGAGACCGAGACCGAGCTTGGAATCGAGAATCAAGGCCGCGTCAACTCGGTCGACCCGCGCGCCGGCGCCTCCGACGCCGCCGGCGACGCCGCCTCCCCGACGCTTCCCGCCCCCCTCGCCGCTTTGCTGGCCCCCGCGCGGGTCGCGGTGCCGCCTCTGCAGTCGACGCCGTCGTCGCGTCACGACGACGGTCTCTTTTTCGCCATCGACGATCTGCAAAGGAGCGGCGGAGGTGGCCTCGCGGCAGGCGCGGCCGCCGCCTCGGGCAGCGGGGGGGTCTCGACCTCAGTCGCCGTCGCCGTCGTCGGGACCGCCTCGGTCGCGGCCACCGCCGCGGCAGCGGCAGCGGCCGCAGCCGCGGCCGCGGCCGCTGCCGCAACCGAAACCGAAACCGCTCCCGCAAACTCGTCCGTTCGTTCTTCCCTCGCCGCGTCCCTGGCGCGCGTCTCGGCGGCGCCCGGCGCGTCGGCGAGCTCGTCGAGCCTGCCGCGGGCCGGCGCCTCCAACTGGACCCCGATCCCGCGCCGCCCGAGCTCCGCCGCGGCCGCGCTGGCCTCGCCGCCGCGCGCCGGCGGCCGGAGCGGGCCCCGCGCGTCCTACGCGGCCGTGGCCTCTTCTCCCGCGCGCGGGACGAACGCGGGCGCGGCCGGGACCTCTCTCCGAGGCGGCGGCCCTCCCAGCCGCGTGACGGGCTTTGTGACCGCCGGCAGCGCCGCCTCCGCCTCCGCCTCCGCCTCCGCCTCCGCCTCCGGTCGCTCTCTCTCCCTCGGGCACGGCGTTTCCCCCTCGGCGGCGTCGCTCGAAAAGGCGCCGTCGTGTCTGATGCCCGCGTCGTCCTCCGAGGCGCCGTCGCCGCCCTCGGGTCCGTCGCCGCGCCCCCCGGGCGGCTCGGTCCCGGGCGCCCCGGGCGCCAAGCCGGACTCGCTGGGTCCTGCGCGCGCACCCTGGCGGCGCGTGCAGGTGTCGTGGCAGCGCACGCGTCACGACGCCGCGCTGCCTGAGCCCGGGTCGTCCGTCGGCACCGCCTTCATGCGCATGCGGCGCGACTCGAGGCGCTACCCGACCGCCTTTGGCCTGGGCATCGCCCGCGACTCGAGGCGCTACCCGACCGCCTTTGGCCTGGGCATCGCCCGCGACTACGGCGCCGCCCGCGCCGGCCTCGGGGTCGGCTGGAGCCGCCAGATGGACGGCCGGCCGGGCGATTCCGCCGCCGCCGGCGTCGCTCCGACGACCCAGACGTCCGCGCACCGAGCCGTGGCGACGGGACCCGCCTGGGTCGAAACCACGCCAAAGGTCGACGGACCCCTCGGGACTGCGCATCTCGGCGGAGGTTCCGGCGCGCGCTCGAGCTCCTTCCGCACGCCCCCCGGCCCGGCGCACGCCGTTCCCGCAGCCATCGCCGGAACGACGGCCTCGCCCGCCTCCCGGGAGCCGGGGTTCCGCACGCCCCTCGGTGCCCACCTCTCGGCCTCCTCGGCGGCGGGAGCGCCCGGCGCCGCCGCCGCCGGTCCCAGCGCCTTGCCGTCGTCGAACGCTTCTGCGCACCATGCTTCGGGTGCATCTCCCTCTCCCGCTGCGCTGCCGTCGCTGTCGTCGCTGCAGCGCTCGTCGCGCGCGGACGAGAGCGACCACTGGCGGCGTCTCGCCTCGCCCCCGGGCGGGCGGTTCCGCCCCCGCCCGCTGGTGGCGCGCGAAGAGGCGCTCTCGGGCTCTGGCGGCTCGTGGCGCGCCTCGCCGGTCAAGGCGCCGTGGGCCGCGGCGCGCGGATCGGTCGCCGACGAACGATCCGACGACGGACACACCTCGGACGAGGGCTTTGGCCCCGCGACGAGGGCTCTGGCAGCGCAAGCCCCGGCGGCCTCTGCGGCCCGCCGTTTCCCCCCTGGCGACCATCTCGCGACGCCGTCGACCGCTTCCGCCGCCGCGGGGTCGGCTGCGGCGTTCGAGCCGGCCAAGGTCACGCGCGTGGGCTTTTCGCCGCGGCCCGGCGCCGAGAAAAAGCGAGTCGAGGGGTTTGAGGTCGCGGCACCCCCGGCCCCCCCTTCCGGGGGCCTGCGGGGCTCCGGGGCCGGGTTTGGATCCGGCGTGTCCACCGCCGAAGGCACGCTCTTCCCGGGCGCGAGAGCCGCAGGCTCCCTGCCGGGCTCGGCGTCCTCGTCGGCCGCCTCGGTGCTGGGGGGCCTCGGGGCCCAGAGCTCGTCTCTCTCCCGCGGCCTCTCGCACGCCTCCTCCCTCGGAGCGCTCGTGGGCGCGACCGAGAACAGCGCAGGCAACGCCAGCGCGCCTGTCGCGCCCGGCACGGGGGGAGGCGCTTCTGCCGCCTCAGCCTCAGCCTCAGCCTCAGCCTCAGCCTCAGCTTCCGCCTCTGAGCTCCCGCGAGTCACGTCGGCGCTGGGCCTCGTCATCGGCGCGCACGAACGGCTGCGCAAGCTCGGCGCCGACGGTCGCGGGGCGGGCGTCGAGGCGCCTCTTTTCGAGGCCACCAACGAAAAGGCTCGGGAAACTTCGAATCCGGACCTTTGCGGCACCCAACGCCCGACCTCTGCGACCTCTGGCCTCGCGTTCAAACCCCCCCTTGCCCCCGACGGCCCCCTTGCCCCCCCTTCCCTCGCGGCGCCTGCTTCTCGGCCGGGCCTTTCCGTGGCGGCTCGCTCCGATTCGGTGCTCGCCGCAGACCCGTCGCCTCGGACGCTGGCCCGGACGCTGTCGACGCTCGAGCCCGCGCCCTTGGCGGCGGCCGACGAACCGGGCGTGCCGCCCTTTGGCGACCTCACCGAGGCGCAGTGGGAGACGTTCATGAGCGTCTTCCAGAGACGAGTCCGGGACGCGCTCCGCTCGGGACGCTGGAGAAGACTCTCGGGATCCTTTTCCGTCCCGGGAACCTCCTGCCCGAGATTCTAAGGCCCAGAATAGAGGAGAGGGCGGGAGAATGAGAAGCACGAGAGTGGAGCGGGGGGGGGGGGGGGGGGGGGAGGAGAGAACCGCTCTTGTTGACTCTCTCTCTCTCTCTCTCTCTCTCTCTCTCTCTCTCTCTATCTATCTCTTTCTGCCTTGGCGGTTTGCATCTTCAAGGCCGCCTTTTTGTTGGTTCCCTTTCAGCACCGTCACAAGGTCTCTTCTCGCCGGCTCGCGAGGCTGCCTCGGCTCCTCCAGGCTGCCTCGGTTCCCAAAGGGCTCTCCCGAGGGTTTCCTCCGAGTTCTCCTCCCCCCCCCTCGCTTCGGACATCGAAGCAACGTTGCTTTTTTTCTCTGTACTTTTTCAGTCGTGCGTTTTCCCTGTCTCTGCACCCTTTGCATGACACCCTTTCCGTCGACTCTTCTCCCCCACTCGGCCCCTCCCCACACCATCTCCATGCTTTTCTCTTTTCCCTTTGTTCTCGCCGTGTTCCGCTCACCCGACCACATCCGCGTTCTTTCCTCACTCGCTCCGTTCGACCCACCGACGAGTTTGCTTCCATCATCACCTCGGTGTCTTTGCCCTTGTTCCCTCCGCTCCGCCACCATCTCTGCGTCCCGACCCCCCCCCCCCTTCCCCTTTTTCCTCCGCTCCACAGGGGTCTGTGCCCGCATCGATCGCCCTTTCTCGCCCGCCAACGCCGCGCCCCTTTTCATCTCCTCTTCGTTCTCCCTTTGTTTTTTCTTTTGTCGTTTCGCTGTCGTTTCCCTTTTCGGCGATTCGTCCGCTCGTCTCCCGCCGTCCTGCGGGCGTCCCCTTTTCCCTCCCCTTTTCACCATCGCTCTGCTCGCTTGCGCCCGCCCCTTGTCGCCCCGCCCTCGCCACTCTTCCTCAGCCGCACCTTCGCCCCGTCTGCCTTCGTCTGCACCCCCCTGCTCCCGCACGCCCGGCCCGTCCTTCCCGCCACGTCATCCGGTTTCTCGTCCCCGTCCCGTCTCCGCCTCCCGTGGCCAACGTCGGCCTCGCCGCGCCACCGCTCCCCCAGCGCTCCCCCAGCGCTCCTGCCGCCCGTTTGCTCCTCCCCCCCGGACCAGGTCCCCTCTGCCGCGCCCAGGCGGCCGCACCCGGCTGCTCTCCTCCTCCTTTTTCGTTCTTTCGTTTTGGACGCCTCTCGGCGTCGCCGTCCTCGTCGACATCGTTGGATTTCTTTCGCGTTCGCGTCTCGCGACCCTGCCGGCTGCCAGCCGACAGTTGCGCTCGGGCATCGAGCGGGGACAGATGGCGGGGGGGGGGAGGGGAGGAAGCGCTGCCAGCGCTTCTTTCCCGCCTCGCTTCTGGACACCTGCCCCTTCGAATAGCCTCCTCCTCCGGGCTTTTTCCCGCCGGCACTGTCCGCCCGTCTCGACGACTCCGTCGACTCGGCCGCCTCTGTCGCGTCTCTGGTGTCGCATTGCGTCCTCTCGTTTCATCGCCTCTGTTGACGGCGTCTGCGTCCTCCCTTTGGCGCGTCTTTTTTTTCTGCGAGTTTGTCTTTGACGCTTCTTCGTCCCCTCTTCCGTCGGCTCCATGTCGTGCGCTGCCGAATCCCCCCGCCCCCCTGCCCTCGCTTTCCTCTCCTCCCCCCCTTGTCGCGCGGCGCCGCTCGCGCAACCGAGCGCGTCCGTTCTGCTCCCGCGGCCCGCCCGCCTCCGCGGTCGGTCGCGTGTGCACACGTGTATGTTTGCCTGTACGTGTCTTTTTTATTTGCAAGTACTTTGGGTTTCCTGCGCGTCTCAATGCGCGCGCGCACGCTCCCGAAGCGGATCGCCCACCAGCGCCGGTCCGTTGAAGATGCTCGGCGGCGGTGATCGTCGAATCGTTCATTTCCAGGGCGCCGTCGGCGGCGACCCGCGAATCGCTTCTTATCCTGGCGCTTTGTCTCGCCTCGAGCGGTTTGGCAGCGCGTTCCGGGAGTGTCTCGTTCTTGATCCACCGTCGTCTCTTTCGCTGCGCGGCAGAAAATCCGAGGGCTCTCGCAAAGCCTGGGGACGTTTCAAGACAGCACGCGAGAGCCAACCGTTTTGTTTCAACTTCTTTCGCTCCCACGCGCTCACTTGCACCCTCTGTTGTTCCTTCTTCATCGCGACGTCATCTCACACCTCCCCCACGCTGTCATCCGGTTGTCTCTCGACAGGCACCATTGTACGACCTGTGGCATCTTGCCTCTACAGCTCCGCCACCGTGCTCTCACACCGTGCATGCCTTGAGTGTCTCTCATACCCCGTCTCGCTCCCTTGCTGGCTCTCGAGCGGCCCGTTTGTTCCTCCGATCGCCGCGCTGCTCCGGCCTCACTCCCAAGCATCCCTGCGGTTCTGTTCGCCCTGCCTCCATCGATCTCGACCTACGTCCCTCCCCCCCCCCACCCCCCTACCTCTCTTTCCTGCGCCTCCTCTTCTGCTACTCCTACTTCTACTACCTGCTCACTCGTACTTGCCAGTCTTCTGCTCGATATTTTTCTCCCTCTCTTCTCCGCCCGCACGTATGTATGCGTTTCGTTTCTCCGTTCCTCGTCTCCTCGTCCGCTTGCGTTCATACCCTCTCTTTCCCACCCGCCCCGCGCGTGGTTCTCCCTTCGTGTTGCCACTTTCCCTCCGTGCTGTGCTCGTCCTTTGCCCTGTGCTTTGCCTCCTCCGGCGTTGTCGTGAGCCCCCCTCTCCCTATCGCCTCCCGGCATCTTCCACCATTCCTGTGGCCTGCTCATTCGTTCGCTTGATCTCTCGTTCTTTTCGGCCGCTTTGATCACGGTCGCCTCTTCTTTGTCGTCCTCTCCTTTGCCCGCCCGCGCAGATCTTTCCCTCTTCGCTCGCCGTGCAAATTCCCCACCCCGGTTTCCTGGTCCCGGCCCCAGACGCTTTTTCTCGTGCACCCCGGATCCGTTGCGCCGGGGGGTCTGCACAATGCTTCCCTCCCTCTCTCATGTGCCCCGCACGATCGCCTGGTTCGTCCCTTCCCCCCCGTTTCCCCCCTCTCCGGCTCGAAGTATCGTTCGCCGGCGCAGTTGACAGAGACGGCAGCAACCCCGACAGAGCAGTTGGATTGCCGATGCGGTGCACGCACGTGAATCGCAATGAAAGGAACGCGTCTTGCAGAGGCTCGCGGCAAGAGGGCGTATGGAGGTCGTTCGGCGACACGGGACGTGTTCGTAAGGACGAGCAAGGTGTTGGAACGGCTGGGCGGGACGTCGCAAGGGCGAGAGGTTGGCGAAAATGAGAAGAAGAAAAAAAATGCTGGGGCGCCTGGCTGCGGCCAGAGGTGCACGTTGGGGGCTGGAAATGAGGAATGCTGCAAGAAAACGAAGACGAGCAGAGTGGGCGGCATGACGCGGAAAGGGAGCACGAGGTTTTGGCAGAGCCAAACCCTTTGAGCTCGCAGAGAGCACTGCTTGCCAGCGGGGGGGATTCGGACGCCAGCCTGGAATGTGTGCGCAAAGAGAGAGACCAGATTAGCGTGTTTCCGGCTAAGAAACGGAACGGTCGGTCACCTGCATGGGAAGCAGCGTTGGAGGCGAGCCAGGGTCCGAAATGCGTAGGAGCTTCCTTTAACTGCTTCTGTACTGGTGCCAAATTTCGCAAACCTCCACCGCTCCCCACTTTTCTCTCTCTTTCCGCCCCTCCACCCCCTCCTTCTTTCCTCCATCTCTCTTATCCTCCGCGCCAGAGCCGCGCGAGGAGGTGGAGGTTCCAGGCTGCGTGCACGACTGCGGCCGGCCAGATGCGCCCCGAAGCCACGCGAACCCACCCAAGCACCCCTCCCAGCAGGAAGAGCGTCGAGAGCGCTTCGGGGGCGCCTCCGTGGGCAAACGCAAATGCCATCGCGCTCAGTGCGATCGACAGCGCGTCGATACATGCGAACGAGGCGCGCTTGTGACGGGGGGAAGTCTTGGCGTTGTCGGAAGAGGGAACGCCCCGCGTGCCGCTCGCCAGGGCCGACGCCGCGCGTCCCGCCGCGACAGTCGCGAGCGCGGCGCCCTTGATGCTCGACAGCAGCAGGCCACGGAAAAGCGCCTCCTCCCACGCCGGCGCCGCAAAGGAAAGCACGATCGTCCACAGCATCAGCGCGGACGCGCCGAGCGCCGCGCGGCCGCCTCCGCTGCCAGCGACCTCGACAGCTTCGACGCCCGTCCAAGCGGACGTCGCTACGCGATGCGCGCTCTCGAGCAACGGAAACGAAAGAATGCCAAGCAGCACGGCTTGAATGCCATGCAGTGCCTCGAGAGGTACGCGGAGAGCCTCGAAAGGGGGCGGGAGGGAAACGAGCACTGACGCAGGCTCGCTCAAGCTCAAACTTGCGCTCAAACCACTCGACTCGTCACCTTCAAGTCTTTCCCCTTCGTCCTTTTCACGCCCCGCTCTCTCTTCCTGCGGCAACTCTGCAGCTTCTCGCGTCAGGTCCAATTCTGCACGCCCGCTCCACGCCCCGGCCGCACGCAGCGCGCGGAACATGAGCGCAACGTTGCCGAGCTGCAGGGCATCGAGCGCGAGGTGCCGTGCAACCTGCACGAGCGGCGACGGGTCGTGTGGGTTTAGGCCCACCAGCCGCAGGCCGCGCGGGACCGCCGTGCGAGCCAGCATGTTGAAGGATGACATCCACCAGACGCCCGCGAGGACCGAGGCCCAGCACGGCCAAGACGGTGCAGGGACACCCCGCGAAGGCGGCACCACCCACCGGAGGCAGCGGAACCACCACCCGGCGGAGCGCGCGAGTCTCGGCGCCAAGGGGGAGCCATCCGGGGCAGCGACGTCCAGAGAGCCCCCGCGCACAACATCGCCTCTCCAAAGCTTGGTCGCGCCACAGACGTCACCGCTGCACCCCTCGACGTCGGCGCCGTCGTCCGGTCTCCGCGCGGGACGCAACTCGAGAGTGGGGTTTGCCGGGTCGGATCCCGGCAAAGGCTGTCGTTCCGGAGCGGAACCACCACCCGAGACGCGCGCGCGGACCCAGGTCGAGCGCTGCGGACGGTCCGCAGCGCGTCGACATGGCTGGAAGCAGATTCCGGAGCGCCGAACAGCAACCGCCGCAGGGCCCACGCGCAGAGTTGGCAAGGCCCGCGCCGCGATGAGAGCGCGCGCAGGGCACTTGAGCTGCGAGAGGCGCAGCCCTCGGGAGGCCGATGCGACGCCGCGAGAAGCGATTGGGGGGCAGAAACCCCGCTCAGAGGACACGTTGGCGACGACCCGGGAAAGTGACATCGCGCCGCGCCGCGGTTCAGCGCAAGCCGCCGGCGTACCTCAGCGCCGCACGGGCGGGCGAGCTCAACGCGGTCGTCGCGGGCGCGTGACGCGCATCGCCCGACCCACCCGCTGCGCCCAGGAGGTTGAACGCCGATCGGAAACGTCGGCCTTGGCGCTGCTGGGCATACAGACGAGCCGCGCAAGCGCTCGGTCGCTCGGTCGACGTCACGGGCGCGCGCGCGCCGGCGCGTGGTCGGGAGCCCCAAGGCGGAAGGGGAGCGAGAAAAAGGGTCGGCTCGGATTGATAACGAAATTACGAAGATGATGCGCGCCCGCACTGGTTCCCTGCAAACTCGGAGTTTCACAGCGCTCTAGCGCGGCAATGCTGGACGCGTGACAAAAGACACCGCCTGGGAATTTCCGCGCTCTCTTTTTTCTTGCCTCATCATCCCTATGCTTTCTCCTCCCCGCATCCTTTCCGCACGACTGTCGTCCGTTCAAAGGTGGGGCATATCATTGCATGCGCGCGCGTCTCAGGGCGAACAAACAACGAAAACTAGGATAATGGGTTGAGATGGAAGGCGCGCCAGGTGACGGCAGTAAGAGAAGGAAAAGGGAGGGGGGGGGGGGGGGGGGGAGCAGT
>PEIA01002766.1:0-13936 GCA_003613005.1 Prototheca ciferrii
ACGATCATCCCCCCCCCCCCCCCCCCTCCCCCCCTTGAGCCCTTGCAACAATCCCTCTCATACATGCGTACTTTGTTGCAACGAGCTCCCCCTCCCCCGGGTCTCTCCTTTCTTGCGTTCGCTTTTTCTTTCGTTCGTTTTGTCCCTTTTCTCTCTTTTGCTTTTCTCGTGCGTCGAATCGTCATCGCGCATGCATTACGTACCACGTTCGCCATTCTCCCCTTTGCTCCTCCCGGTGAGGCTGGGCACCGCCCACTGCGCCCAGCCCCGCTTCATCGTCTCTGCTTCTCTCGCGGCATCCGTTCGGCGTCGCCGAGTCCCGCTTCTTTCCCGCCGCCGCGCCACTAGCGGGAGCCCAAAGAATCGAGCGGATGCGCACGAGAGACGCGCTGCTCGTTTTCTCCTTCGCCGCAGACGTCGGGTCGCGACGCCCCCATCGCGACCCGCATGCTTTTTCGGCTCTTCTTCTTTCTCGTATGTTTCTTTCGCCGCCGTTCGCGCCCGGTCGCGTCGCCCCAGCGCGACCTCTCCGCGTTCGGCTGCTTTGTTGCTTTTTTGATGTCGCTCGCTTCGAGTCGCGTCGCCCCAGCGCGACCTCTCCGCGTTCGGCTGCTTTGTTGCTTTTTTAATGTCGCTCGCTTCGAGTCGCGTCGCCCCAGCGCGACCTCTCCGCGTTCGGCTGCTTTGTTGCTTTTTTAATGTCGCTCGCTTCGAGTCGCGTCGCCCCTGCGCGACCTCTCCGCGTTCGGCTGCTTTGCTTTTCTCCCCTTTGTCCCTCTTTGTGCTCCCACGTTGTTTTCCACTGCGACGCCGGTCCGCCCCGCTCCGTGCGTTTGCGACCGCTCTCTGCGCACCGTCGCTTCCATTCACCTTTTGCTCTCGGAGCACCAGCGCAGAACGTTCCTCTTCACCCCCACCGCCCCTTTCTTTCCTTCCAGAGTTCTCGCCCTCTCCTCCTTTGCCATCGCTGCCGGGCGTTCTGCAAAGCTCTTCGTTCCGCGCGCCACAGGGTGAAAGAGCTTTCTCTGAGGGCGTCTCAGCTCCCGCATTCGTTTTCCTTGGCCACGCGCGCGATTCTTCCGTTTTCGCCCCTCGAGACGAGCGCTGCGTCATCCGACCCTTCTCGCGCCGCTGCCGTCGCACGAGGGAGCGGCGCCGCCTGTAACGCTGGTTGGCGAGCTCTGCATCGGGCCGTGGGTTGGGCAGCGCCACATTCGCGTTCTCATTGCTTGTTTCCCTCCCCATCCACGTTCTAATTCGGGCCGCTCATTTGGTTCCTCGCGTTTTTTTTACTCAAACGACGCATGGCGAGGCGCACGTGCGACTTCGGGAGGAGGCGGGAGGACGGGGCGCCACGAGAGGCAGGAGACGGCACGGCGGCCGGGAGTGGCCAACGGGCGCATTTTCCCGACCTGGGTTTCGGCTGTCCGCCGCACGGCCAACCCTGTTCCTCGCGCGTCGCTTCGTGCCTGCCCGCTCTGTTGTCTCCTTTGGTTCGTTCTTCATCTGCGCAAACGAGCACTTGGGAAAAAACAGTCAAACTGCATGCACTTGCGGGCAGAAAAACAAGTCGACGTGCAAGCAACGGACCAAGACGACAGCAAAAAGATGGGCGCGTGGCTGGCGTGTCCGAATGGGAGATCGGCTGAGCGCATTGAGGGGGATGTTCAAAGGGCTGAAGCAGGCGCACGGCACGAGCGTGGCATTGGGGATGTAAGAGCGCTGCGCTGCATGGATGGGGGCGTGTGGGCAGGTACAATTCGGTGGCCAGGACAAACGGTATGGTCTGGGGGAAGAATAGTTTGGAAGAGAGAAAAATGTGGCGAAGAGGGTCGTTAAGAGAAGGGGATGGCTTGAAACGCAGAGCAAAAAAAAAATGGTTGACCGAAAGGAGTGCAAGATCGAGGCCTTGCCAAGGAGCAGCACCGAGGGCTGGAACCTGGTACGCGAGGCAAAAACCGTTCTGGAGGACAATCTGAAGAGCATTCAAAATTGAGAACTTCCCAAGGAGCACATATCGTTGCTGCGTGCTACTAGAAAAAAATGCTGCATCGACAGGGTGCGGCTAAAGCGAATCGGCCGATCGACCGACGATTGAAGCGATGGAGGTTCGGATGCTACATCGGCGCGCGGAGGCGCATGGGGATGCACAACGGCGCTTGGGGGCGCAAGCCCGAGGCTCCACGAGGTATTGTGGCTGTTGAGCAACTACTTCTTCGCTTCAGCGCGGAGCAATCCACCATGCGCCTTGCGCATCTCATGCCTCGATCATCGACCCTGAGGATGGCGACGCCTCGTATCGAGCTTCACCACTCGAGCGAGGTGTTGGATGCGACGTGCACGCGTTCTTTGGTCAGGTAGTGCGAAAAGGCGAGGTATGTTTCGATCGTGGGCTTGTGTCGCACGTGCGGGATCAGCACCGAGTCACTTGCTGGCTGGCCGAGCGCTTGGCGGTGTTCGGAGATGAGGAAGGAGTACGAGGACATTACCATGCCCACGAACGTCCGGCCTTGGAGAAGCACGAGGTAGTCGACCGCGGCCAGCTCTTCCGTTCCGAACGCGGCACGCTCTTCAACCGTCAGCACCGACTCCTTGCTCACGACAACCGAGGAGTGTGGCAACAAGATCTGCTCCATGGCGTCCGGCAGTCTGTTCTTCGGGTCGTCCTCGAAGAGTCCAGAAGCGACGTACGTCGGCAGAAGCGGCGACGCCCCGGCGAGCTCCATCGCGTGGCTGTAGTACAAGTAGGTGCGGTTCCAGCCCAGAAGGAAGGGCCAGGGGGCGTCGGCCTCCAGTCGCAGGTGCACGCCATCGAACGATCCAAGGCCCCGCATGCGCATGCGATTGATGATCAGGTTGGCCGTCTCAACGATGTGCGGAGCAAATCTCAGCGTACGAAGCGCACTCCAGGACGCCTCAGCATCAGACTCGAAGGCGAAGTTGAAGGACGGCTGGCCGACGTCGATAACGATCGGAAGGCTACGCAGTTTCTTGGAAGAGTAGTACTCTGACGTCGAATTCTGGAGCAAGCGCTCAAGATCACTTTCCTGCACGTCAAGCGCCTGCCAAGATGCGCCTGCCAAGCGCTTCTTGGCAGGCGCATCAGACTTGGCCATGTCGCCCCGCGCGGTCTTGTTCTTCTCGGACGATGCAGCCAGCAGACGACGACTGAGGTTGCTGGATTGGAAAAGCGCCGCTGCGAGATGCCCCGAAAGCCGCTGCGAAAGGCCCATCTCATCCTCACCACCCTCGAACCGCGTTCGTACAGACCCCTCATCGACTTCAGTGCTCTCGGTGCCCTGCCAGGCCTCGGCGAGTCGTCTCCCCACGCGCTTCTTGTCCGTGTTCTTGCCCCACGACGAGAGTTTGACCTCGACCGCTTTCTTTCCTTTCTTCGCCGAGAATTGGTGAGATCGGGAGGCGACGTCCCTGGCGGCGGCTTGCTCGATGCGTTCCTTGGCCTCTGCCTTCTGGATGGCGCGCTCCCGCACGAAAATCGCCTTGCGCAGCGAGTCGCACGTAGCGTTTACGAGGGGAACTATGTCATCGCTGTCGCGCGGAAGGCGCGCCTCGAACGCGAGCGGCGGCCCGACGAGCTCTTCATACCACGTCTTGTTTCCTTCCCCTTTGGTGAGTCGACCGGGTCTTCTCCCCGGAAGCGCGGGGTCGAGCAAAAAGGTGGGCACGCTGTCGTAGACGCCAATGCCTTCCACTCGCAGCTCGCTTCGTATATACTCGATGTCCAGCATCACAGAGGGATGGTCCAGGAACCAGTACGGGGGGTGAGTGGTGCGAGAGGGCTTGGTGAAGTTGTACCCTGCTCGCTGGTGCACGGGCGGCAACACCAGCTGAACGCCCAATCGACGAGCCAGCATGATGGCGATCATGTGACCCACGTGTTGGTTTACCAAACCTCCATCGACGGCGTACTTGAGTATTACCGGAAAGGTCGAGTTGACCCCGTTGCACCGCATGGGACGTTCCGATGAAATGTCGCGCTCGTCGTGGAAGGAGGTCAGCGTGTCTAAAGGCAGAGGATGCAGCACGGAGCCGACACCCGCCTTTTCGAGCGCCAAGAGCGCCACACCGTTCTCGACGCCCACGCAAGCCTCCGAGATCGTCCGAGTCACCGCCACCAGATGCCACGCCCACGAAATCACCAGCACCGCAGCCAAAACGATGACCACACAGGAAGGGAGTTCCACAAAGCTCAAACGTTTAATGATAAAGTGCAATCCTCTCCGGGTCACGCTGGACAGAGACTTGTTCGACTGGAGCGGCAGGAACGCAGACCTTTTCAACCTTTGCAGAAGTCGACCCTTACCAACGCTCACGGTGGGCGACGACAAACCACCGGCAGAGCGGCGGAGGTTTCCGCCCTCCATGCGCGACGAGAGCGCCGACCGGTCCTCCGGCTGCGAATCGTCCGGGAGAGCCATTCTAGACACTAAAACTCTAAAGTGCTGCACCAAATTCAATGGCGCGCTCCGAAGCGCGATAACGCAGCGGACTTCTACCGCGTCCACCGCGTCGCGACGCAGGGTTCTCCGCGGGTGCGCGTAATTTTCACCCCGCGCGCGGAACCACCTCACGATAAATCGAGCGGAAGCGCAGCAAAACCATCAAAGTACAAAGGAACACCGATTCAAGCTAAGCCGTCGAGCGACCACGTGTGGCGCTTTCTCCGCCTCCGGCCGCGGGCCGGTTCCGCTGCCGTCCCGCTGCGCTCCCTTGAGGCCCCCCGGACCTGGCCCGGGCGGTCGTACCGCCCCGAGCGAATTCGCTGGGTGAGCGGCGGGATCTAGACGTCAATCCAACCACCTGGGTGCGATCTGTTAGACGCGTAAGAATTGAAAAAGGCAAAGAGCTTCGGGACGTAGCTATGGCCTTTCCGCAGCCGCAGGCGCGGGAGGGGGGGAAGCAGTCGGTCTTCGCGTGCTCCCCGCCCCCCCGCACGCTCTCCCCTTTCTCTCCCCGGCAGCGGTTGAGTGGGAGAGGCGGTTTCACGCCTTCTCCACTCGTCCCCCAGCCGGGCGAGCTGGGCGAGGGTGCTGCCCTTGTCCGCGCGCGGCGTTCCCCCCGGAATCAGACCGCTCGCCATCGTGGACGTGGTGCGTCTTGAACCGAGGAGCTCCAGCACTGGACGCTTTGCCCGTTGAAAAAAGCCTTTGGAAGCGATATCTCGCGGACTGGGAAAGCGTCGGAGTGCATCAGCCCTTTTGCGGGAAACCTGGCAAGACCAGTGTTGTCCGCATTTCTTTCGGTCGCCGGCGCCGCTTCCGTCGCGACATTTTGCAAACGGTTTCTCGCGGCAATCTCGCCGTTATGCGGCGTATCCGGCCAGCAAGCTCGCTCTTTTGTTGTTCTCTTGTTAGAAAAACAAAAAGAAGCGAGAGCGGGGTAGGCGGACAGGATCTACGGAAAGCTTTTCGCCAATGCTTTTCGAAAATATATACAATCGATACGATCGCGTACGAAGATTGAAAACGGCGCAATTCACACGAGCGCCCCCCCCGCAGTGATCGGATCGAGCGCGGCGCCGAAGCGGAACTGGAGGAGCGGAGAGGGGAAGGGACGGGGGAAGATCGACGATGTCCAGACGCGGCTGACGCCGACAGTACCGCCCGGCTTCGGCTCCAATTGGCCCCCCTCCGTCTAGCTCTACGCTCCGCGCGAATTCAGATTCACATCAGCACTTTCCCGGAGGCGATCCGTTCGGCCAAAGGAAACAAGACGCGGTGCGGTGCGTCCTGTTTTCCGCAAAGCTCAACACGAGGAGCCCACGAGGCAAGGCGACATCGGGATGGCAGTGTCGGGATGGCAGTGGCGGAAGCGTCGATATCACAAGGAAACTCGGTGCGTGCGTGTGTATGTGCGGATGGTGAGGGCAAGGGTGCGCAAGAGAGGGAGAGAGAGGGAGCAAGCGGCGGATGGGGCGGATGGGGGGGCGGGGGAGGCATGTGTTTGCAGCCCCGCATCAGGAGCCTCGAACGGAGGTGGAGAGCGGCATCGTGGAACAACGCTAGGGGAGGTGGCGGGCAAGAAGCAACGAATGCAGCAGTGACTGCAAGACAGTCGGGGAGTGAAAAGAGAAAGAGAGGGGGCGATGAGGGGCGAAGAGGTGCAAAACGTGCGTGGGTGCGGAGCGCCTGTCCCGGTGGCTGCCACGCTGGCCGTTGGAGGTCTCAGGAGGTGAGGTCGAGAGGAATCGGCGGCGCGGCGCGAGACGACGCGAGAGGGAAAAAGCCAGGAGGAACGCGGAAGCGAGAAGGGAGGAGGGGGGGGGAGAAGGACAATACGTTGTGTGAACGCGCCAAGCACAAAACCTCATCGAACCGTCGAGCGGGCGAGGTGAAAAGAAAGAAAGAAAGAAAGAAAGAAAAGAATGCAGTCTAGCGTGGGGGCGAGCGAGCGAGTCCTGAAGGACGGCGACCGGAGGCGCCCGGAGAAGAGCGTCGACGGCCGTCGTCTGGGCGTTCGTAATGGGGCAGCCGCGGAAGAAAAAGCGAGAGCGAGGAACAAGGAGAGGGCGACGACGGAGGGCACGGACGGCAGGGGGAGCGAGGCGAGGCGCCCCTCACATTCGCGCCGCAACCTCATGCCTCAAGACCTTGAGTGTTCGAGGCTTCGAGATTTCGTGAGTTTGCGCTCCCGCGCTCCTTGGGCGACGAATGGACGGAGCGGGTGGAGCGGCGTGAAGAAACGGGAAAAGGGAGAGGAAGGGAGAGCGGAGAGGCCACTGCTTTACAAACTCTCTCACGCAAGGATAAAGACAGGGAAACGAGGCGAAGCGTGTGTCTCTGCTCTCGTTCTCGAGGATCGTCGCTGTCGAGCGGGAAAAAAGAAAAAAAGGCTGGCACGGTCGGCTCTGGCGCACACAAAGAGACCCTCAATCGGCGACGGGGGGGAGAGCTAGCGGTATCGGCACCGACGAGAAGAGGCGAGGGAACCCTGACGGGACGATCGTGAAAACGCCAGACGTGCGAGAGGCTCGACGAGGGAAACGGGGGGACAAGGTGCCCGATGCGATCGGGTGGAAAGGGAAACATCGTTTGCGCAAGGGCGGGGCGGGCGGAATAGCGCAAGGGCGGGACACCCGGGGTGGACAGCACAAGGGCGCCACTAGCGGGTCGGGCGAGGTTGGGGGTCGCCGTCACCATCGTGGAAAAGCCGAGCGCTCGCAAGGCTCGGCACGGCAAAGCGTGTCGGGGATGGAAATGGAAAGCCTTCAAAAAAAGGGGGGGGGAGAGAAGCGGCGGCAAGAGCCACAAACGGAAAGGGGAACGGCAAGAGCAAGGGGGCGGGAGGACTTGACCCGGGAGCAAGTTGGGAAGAGTCGGTCGGCAGAGCGCTGGGCGCATTGAGAATTCGTCGGGCCCCGGCAGCATCGCGTTCAGAGCGCTCCATAACGGGAAAGCAGGTGAGCCGAGAGCGGACTAGCGCCGTCCGGAATTCGCGCGGTGCGAGAAAGAGAGAGAAAAGAGAGGGAGGGAGGGAGACGAGTGCGAGGAAAAGGGAACAACAACAAAAAAAAGGGGCTGGCGCACGATGCGGCTGGTGTGGAAAAGGGCTGCACGCCTGCGGCGGTGCGTTGGTTCGAAAGAAAGAAGAATGCAATGGGAACCGACGCAAAAGAAAAGTAAGAAGAGAAACGAAAGATGGGGAAGAGGAAAAGGGCCGACGCGGCCCCGAGCGAGGGAAACGTTCGTGCCCGCACGGGTGCCGGGTGGTGCGTCGGTGGGGCGCCAGCGTCAGAGAAGGCGGAGCAGGCGGGCGCTCTCGGCGGCCGAGGCGCCGAAAGCGCTGGTCGAACGGAGCGACGCGAGAGAGGTTGCGCGGGGGGAGAGGAGGGAGCGAGCGGGGAGCACGCGCCGGGTCCGAGTCGCTCAGCGATCGGCTTTGGCGAAAAGAGCTGGGAGGGGAGAGAAAGAGGGAGGGGAAGTGTCTGTGCGGCGGCTTCCGCAGGGCTCCGTTCGGAGCTTTGCAGCGGCGGTGCAGCAGAGCACGTGCGGAAGAGGCCGTTCGCTCCGTCGGGCGCTTTACGCTGCGGCAGACGTGGACGGGATCCGGCAGTTGGGAAGGAAAAGGCAGGGAAGCCACGCGACGGTGGATGGGAGAACGGGGCTGGCAGGGCACGGTCATGAAGCAGACATGAAGCGCGGTGCTAGACACGGTCATCATGCTGCGGAGAGCAGGCATTTCGCGTCGTGCCAAGCGCGGCCAAGATGACGATGATGCTGAGAGCAGGCATTGCCCTGCCCTGAGGCACTACGTTCCGACTGGAAGCATTCGGTCCATCGTCCACATGTCCCATTCAATTCCCCCCCCGCCCCGCCCCCCTCCCGCTTAGGCCTTGCGTGGCTTGGTTGGGATTGGTTCCATGGGTGGTCCACGGAGTGCCTTTTCGATGATGTCTGCCCCCCTCGCTGCTCCGTCTTCCTGCAGCATCTTGTTTGCGAGCGCTTGGCAGTTGGCCGTGTACTCGTCGATCCTGTCGAGGCACTTTGAGATGGCCTTGGCGAGCTTCTCGGCCGTCATGGAGGCCGCGACGCAGTGCGAGGCCGGTCCGAGCTTTTTGGCGGCGACGACCTCGGCCCAAAATGCCTGGTCGATGGTGGGCACGCAGGGCACGACCACCGAGGGCTTTCCTGCCGCGATGACCGAGTGCAGCGTGCCAATGCCGCCGTGGTGCACGGCCAGGTCGATCTGGGGCAGCAGCGCCGAGTGGTCCACGGGCTTGGTCAGCACAAACCACGGCGCCTTGCCCTCGGCGGCGCGAATCGACGCACGCGTCGGAGCAGAGCGGGCGGGGATACCAGAAGCGGGGGGGGTGGCGCCGCCGGCGCCTTCTCTTGGCGCTCCAAAGCAGCCTCCTCCCTTGGCGCCTCGGCGCGCTCCGCTCTTCTTCCAAGCCTGGACCTCGTGTTCGGCGTCCTCCTGGTACTCGGAAGCTGCCTGCGCGTCGAATTCGGCAAAGGACTCGCTCCAGGGGCCCAGGCTCGTGTGCAGCACGCAGCGCACGTTGCGCGAGCGCGAGGCGATGGCCACGGAGCGCACGAGCGTTTTGAGCAGCTCGCCGACCTGTTCCGGGCCAAAGACGGCTCCCAGCATCGAGCCCAGACCGACGTACACGACGCTGGCCTTGTCCGCGTGCGCTTCGTCCAAGAAGAGCTGCAGCTCGGGAGTCAGCGCGCCGCGAGCGGCCGCCTCGGCGCGCGTCCAGTTCGCCGCCTTGGCGGGCTCTACGAACGCGCGGCGGGGAGCGGCGTCGCCGGCCGCAGCCGAAGCGCCCGTGGGGGCCTTGGAGAGGTCCAGAGGCGCCGCGGGGGCCGACTGCCGGCGGGGGACCGCGCCGCCAAGCACCGAGACGGGGGAGCCGCCGCCGTCTTCGCCTCCGCCAGACTCGGCGCCGGACGAAACCGCAGCGCCCTCTGCCTCAGCAGACCCAGTCGAGAGCTCCGTGATGCTCGGCGTAGCGACCTCGTGCAGCTGCGAGGCGGCATCTGCAGACGCCAGGTCGTTGGCGGTCCTTTCGGAGGCGGGCGCCCCGAGCGCTCCGAGGTCCCCCGCCGAGCGGTGGGGCGAGACCGTGGCATCCGAGGCGGCGACGCCCGAGAGCTCCGAGAGACTCTCGGCGCCCGAGGTCACGCGACGCGGTGTCGCGGGCGCATCGCTCTCGGGCGCGGCCGCGGCGGCCGAGGCGGCCGCGCCCCGGGCGGCCTTGAGCTCGCCTCTGGCGTCGTCGCGAACCGCGAGGGCCCCCTTGGCGGTCGGCGGCGCGTCGCTCTGCGTCCTGCGCGGCGCGTCGCTCCCTCCGCTGCCGTCCGTGGCCATGCCCTTGATCTTGGTCGCGACCGCGGCGGCGGCCCTGTCCGTGAGCGCCTTCCTTCCTTTCGGCGAGGCGAGGCTGTCGATGGCCGGGGGCGGGGTCATGTCGAGGGCATTGGGTTCCGGCTCACCCTTGCGGAGCAGGACGCAGAACGACCCCACGACCTGGGCGTTCTTGGGCCAGTCTGCGGGCTTGGGCAGCAGCGAGGGCGAGTAGGCGTAGATGTACGGCACCTTTTCGATGCCGAAACGGGGGTCCACGATCGGGACGGGCTTGTCGTACTTTTTCGCGGCGCCCTCCAGAACCTTCCGCGCCACGGGCATGTACAGCAGCCCCAGCGCCAGCGCGCCGGCGATCAGCCAGTTGAGCTTGTGCAGCACGCCGATGCCAAGGGGGTTGCGGAACCCCTTGCCGGCCGTGGGACAGTAAAACTCGGTCGTCACGTCCCCAGGAAGGAGGTTGAGCATGATCACACGCATCTTCAAATCCAACATCTGGGGAATCGCAGCACACCCAGACATCTGGTGAAAGCACGTCAACACCAACACATCCGGAGGATCGGCAACAACTGCATCGTTCAATGCCCAATACCTAATCAAGGAAGAGAGAGGAATAGTGGGAGGGAGGAGGAGGGGGATAGGAGGGACGTCGAAGCACGTCAACGCACGCTCACAATAAACAACACACGCACACGCACACGCACACACGCACACACGCATAGCCCCTCCTCCCCCCCTCTCTGTTTCCATGCCACTGCGGCGATCGCGTTCCGCTCGTCGTCGCTCCTCGTGGCATGGGAGCCTTCCTCCCCCTCTTTTCCCAGGCCTCGAAAAGCGACCCCGTGCCCCATCCCCCATTCCCTCCCCCTCCTCCGAGCCCCCCCGCCCCTTTCCCACGCTCCCCCCGCCAGCTCACGCCGTACCGCTTCCTCCCCCTGTGGCCTCGCAGTCCCCCTCCCCGTCTCCCCGTCTCCGCGCCACCGGCGACCGCGAGATCTTCGCCGCAGCATCACCCGTGCATCCCGCGAGCCCCCCCTTCCCGCCAACCCCTCTCCGCAACTCGCACGAGACCCAGCTCCGGCGTTGCCCCCTCGATCGCGGCCTCCAATCGCGGGACTAACGCATGTGGGCCCGGCAGATGCCTCTCCGAACGCACGTGGCACCTGGAAGACCGCAAAGGGTCCCGAATGCACGACGCGCAAACCCGACCCGGCCCACCCCGCGCGGAATTGACGACGCGGCTTAACGCGCGATACAACGAGACCATCGCCACCCCCCTCCCCCCCACCCCCCCGCCCAGAGCGCCCTCGCGGAGCCCTCTCCGCCCCCACCCCGCCCCTCCCCGACGGCGCCACCACCGGCCCCTGCGCCTCTCTTCCCCCCCCCCACCGCGCGTGGATCCCGCGGGTACGGCGCCGGCGGCAGCCCCGGTGCGTCCTCTGCGCGATTTGGCCGCACCGGAACCAAAATCCACCACCACATGTCGAGCAACGCTGGTTACGAAAGACACAAGCGACCGCCGTCGCGGAGACGACTCGGGGCCGCGTCGTGTCAGACGCCAGGTGTTCCTCGCCCGCGAGCCCGCGGGACCCCGGCCCGGGCCCGGCCATCCCCTCCCACCTCCCGCGGGACGGGGCGGGGCGGGGAGGACCATGCCAACCGCCACGCGTCGAGCCTCGAGCGCAGGGTCGGAGCGGGAGACATCCGGACGGGCTCGCAACGACGCAGACGCTGATCCGCGAGGGGCGACCGCAACGAAGGGTCTGAGAGCACTTTTCGTCGTGCCGCGCCAGCCACACGCACCACTGGAGCGATGTGGGGTGCGGAATCCGAACGCGCACAATGCGGCGTCGAACGCGCGACGCACAGCCCACGCCGTGCCCTCCGCGCCGGTGGGCAGGGGCGTCCGGCCGCGACGCCTTCCCGCGAGGCCGGGGAGCGGGCTCTCGTGTCGTTCCGGCCGAGAGCAACCTTCCCCCCCCGGCGCCGCACTCGAAATGGACTCGCGTTTTACGCCGAAATACGTGCATTCCAACGCCAAACCCGCAGCCGCGCCACCGTTCGGTGCCCAAAGGCCGCGTTTGCGCGCCCACCCTCGTCGGACCGCGGGGTCGCGCTGCCCGACCTCTCCCACTACCGCCCCACCGGGGGCGCGCGTTCCCTGCGTGTCCGCGGACGCACCAGGAGCCGATGAGTTTCTCGCTGAAAAAGTTCTTGGTCGCGCGCATCGTCTTGAAGCCCTTGACCGTTCGGAGGATCTTGCCCTCTTCGGAATTCAGAACCTCTTGCTGCGAGCGTGCAGGAAGCGGCGAAGAGCGGCGGTCGGCGCGAGGGGCCCGGAAGCAGACGTCCCCCCCGCGGGAAGGGCCGGCGGTCGAGCTTGAGAACCTGCCATGACCGCGGTCGGAGACGCGTCGCAAATCCCCAGCCGTGAGGCCCGTACCTGCAGTGACTTTCCAGCGCTCGCAAAGCCCAAACTGCGGCTGATCGACTTGACAAAGCCCTCGAATTCGGGAGGCGCCACGATGGTGGCTCGCCAGCCGCGCTCCAGGAGGGCCATGGCGAGTTGGCACGGGGGTTGCACGTCCCCGCGCGTGCCCATCGCGGTGATCATGACGTGCGGTTGTGCCATGATTGCGCTTTTCTTCGTCGGCGCACGAAGAAAAAAGACGTCGAGAGGCGATGCTGGTCGGCGCGGGGCGTCGGATTCGAGCCGCGAGCGCTCAAGCGGAGGGCGCGCGGGACGGGGATGCCGCGCGGAGAGGGGGACGAACGGGGGACGAGGGCGCGCGGCGCGCGGGACGGAGCGGGAAAGGCGACGACCACCGCGAGACGGCTCGCGGCGACGATTTGTGCGCGGGCAGACCTGCGGGTTTGCGTCTCTGTGTGCCACCAATGACGTTTCCTTCCCGCCGGTGCGGACGCGACCGCGGCGCGCGGAAAGCCTAGGGGCGATCGCACTGGGGGCGGTCGACCCACCCCCTCCCCGCGCCGCCATCTCCCTCCGCGCACCGTCGCGGCTTCGCGTCCGGGAATCCGTCGCGCTCGCCCGCCGGCTTCGCACCGTCCGGCGCAGCCATCCGCGCAGGGAGCCCCGTTTGCGAGCCTTCGGCGGCCCGCAACTGAAGGGGTTGCCTCGTGGGTTCTCGAGACGGCGTATTCGACCCTCGTGAAAACGACTCTCGCGCAACGCGGGCTGGTGCCGCGTCGCGGAGCGAGCAACGCGCAGGGGGCGGGGGGGGGGGAAAGGGGGAGGGCCGGCGTACCGGGCAGACGGAGGGCCGCGCGCGCGCATGGAGTGCTTGCTCGCGAGGCGTTCGCTCGAAATTAGCGTTGCTTGTGCGTTTTTGTACACATTGAGCATCACCCGAACGCAAACTGACGTCCGTCAGCGGCAGCCCGCCGCGCGCCTCGTGCGGAGCGCGCGCCTTCGCCTCTGCAACGGGGCGGACGAGGAGGCCGCCTCCGAAGCTGCGCGTCGGGAGGGTGCCAAAGTGGCCGAGGTCGGCCACGTCGACCGGGCACGTCGATCTGCTCCACGCAGAGGAGTGCAGGAGGTGGGGGTCGCGTCAATGGGGCCTCAAAGACAGAGACGTCACGATGGGGACGCCTGGACGGGGATGCGGCGACGAGCGCGCGGGGGGGTGAGAGCGAGCCAGGGGTGAAGAGAGGTGACGGGATGGGTAGCCGAGGGAACGGACACGAGAGGGGCCAGCAGCACGCCAGCTGTCACGCCTCTTCTTCCCCCCACTCCCCCTCCCCCCCCCCCGTCCTCCGTCCTGCGGCCGCCCGCCTGCAGAGGCGGAGCGGCATCGCACCCGCGTCGCACGCAGAGCGTCAGCATCCTCTGCCTTTTTGTCCGCACGCGCGATCCCAGCGCCATCCGCTCCCTCTGCGCTCTTCCGTCTCTGAGCGGGGCGAGCGTTCTCGCCACCTCTCGGTCTTCGAAAGTTTCGACCTCTCGGCATTTCTCTGGTTCACGGTCTTTTGCCGTTGCCGTGCGAGGTGGCATGTCGATCATTTTCTTCAGCTGCGTTGCGCCCCATGTTTCCGCGGGCGGAACGCGTTGTGACCGTCGAGCGCATGATCGCGTCTGAGCGGGCGGCGA
>PEIA01002777.1:10793-30549 GCA_003613005.1 Prototheca ciferrii
TCGTTGTCCCGGCCGCCATGGACGCGGCCGAGGCTCGGGCGCTGTCGCTTCGACGACTGCGGCCCGAGGTTCTTCCCGCGGCGCTGCGGTCGGCGTGGGCGCCGTTGCTGCGGGACGGCGTCCCCGAGACGGCGCCAGGGGCGCACCGCGCGGCCTCGACGCTCGCGCGCGAGAGCCTGCGCGTGCAGGACGACGGCTCGCTCGCGGTGGCGGGCGCGCTGGTCTCGCGCGCGGCGAGCCTGGGCTTGCTCTCGCCCGCCGAGGCGCTGGACGCCGTGGCGGCCGAGCTGGCGGTCGCACGCGGCCCTCGTGCTCGCGCCCTCGCGCCCACGGCCGTCCAGCTCGCGCTGCTCGAGGAGCGGATGCGGTTCGAAGAGGCCCAGGCGTTTGAGGAGCCCGAAGAGGCCGGTCGCGCGTCTGGCGAGGCGGCGACCGGGCTCGAGGGATCGGAGGAAAAGGGTCGTGTCCGGTCCGGCGCCTGCGGCGGCGGCGGCGAGTCGGCGAGTTCCCCCCCCCCGGCTCCGATCGCGTGGTCGTCGTGTCCCCTGTCTCGCGCCGTGGCTTCTGGCGGTCCCGGCGCGGTTGCGCTGGCGCTTGCGGCCGTGGGTTCCCTGGCGGAGCGCCTCGAGCGTCGGGACGCGGGGCGGGACGCCGACGCCTCTCCCTCGTCGAGTCTTCCCGTCGTGCCGCGCTGTCTTCTCCGCGCCGTCTCCAGAGCGCTCTGCGGCGCTCCGGCGCTTCGAGCGGCGGTGCACGCCTCTCTGAGCCGCCGCGCGCGTCTCGCGGCGGCGGTGGCGGCGGAAGAGGCGGACGAGGCGTCGGCGGGCGAGGGCGTTCCCGCAAAGGCTGGCCGTCCCAGCGGGGGAACCTCCCTCGCACTTTTGCTGGCGCTCTGGGCGCCGCTGCTTCGCGCCGGGCCGGACGAGGCGAACGCGACCGCAAGCGCGGTGAGCATCGCAGACGCCACCGAGGCACTCGTCGCGCTCCGCTGCGCCGCCGCCGGACACGGCAGCCACGGCCTTGAACGCAGCGAGGGAGAGGGAAAAGGCGACCCAACGAATGGTTCGGGCTTTGGCGCTTCTCCTCTTCCTTCATCATCACCATCATCATCTTCTTCTTCTTCTTCTTCTTCTTCATTTTCTCCTTTTGCTTTTTCGGATGTTATGGCGACGGGTTTGTGGCGGCTTTCTGCGCGTCTGGCGGCTGCGGATCGCGATCCGGCGCCGGCGCTGCGTGCGCTGCTGGCGCTCCCGAGCGGCCCCCGGGCACTGGCGGCGGCCCTCGAGGCGGCGCCCGAGGCGCTCGCAGACCCCCAGGCCGCCTGGCCCGGCGGGCCCGCGGGCGTGTCCCTCTTCCGAGCTCTTCGAAAGGCCGTTCGGGAAACGGCTTGCGGAGCGGAAGACGGGCAAAGGGGCACCCGCGGGAACGCTCCCGGCGAGGACGACGGCGGGCAACCCGCCGACCGTTCCAACGCGCCCGTCGTGCCCAACCTCGCCGACCGTTCCTCCCCGCCTGGCCTTTGCAGTCCGTTCGTGCTGCTGCCTGGCGCAGTGCTTCGCGCCGCGCGAGGCGACGCGTCGTCCGAAGAGGCCACGGAGCTGGTCCGCGATCTCGAGGCGCTGGGCGGAAGCAGCTCTGCGCCTTTTCGAGACGCCAAGCCGACGCCTCCCGCGCAACCGTCCCCCGCCGTCCCGGCGCTCTGGCGCTCGCCGTCGGCCGCCTCGGAGGCGCTCGTGGCAGCGTCTGCAGAGCACGACGAGGCGTGGATCGCGTACGAGGCGCGCGTGGACGCGCTCGCGTCCCTGGGCGCCGTCGAGGCCGCAGCCGCGGGCGCCTCGACGGAGGCGGGCGGAGCAGGCCCGGAGCCGCCGGCCTTTCCGCTGCCGCTTCCGGACGTGGCGCTGCTTGCGCTGCACCCCTCTCGCCGCGCCTCGGCCGCGGCGCTGCACGCGCTCGCCGCGCAAAGGGACCAGGGCCCTTTTCTGACGCCACTTGCGGTACACGCGACTCTGTCGTTCGCGGCCATCGCCCAGAGTCCGCACGCGAACGACATTCAGGGCGCACAAGGTGGAGAATGCGGAACGCTTTCTTCCGTTCCGTCTTCCCGGGCGGTCTGCGCGAAGCGACGCGCGGCGCAGAGCTGTGCGCGCACGGTGGGCGCGGTGCCCTCGCTGGCGCCGTCGGACGCCGAGGGCGCGGCAATGGCGCTCCGGGCGATCGCGCCGCTGCTGGGTCCCGCGGCCTCGCCGAACGCCAGGGCTCTCGGTCTCCGCGCCCTCTGCGGCATCTGGCTCTCTCCCGGCGGCGCGCGCGCCCCGCTCGTAGCGGCGCTTGCCGCCGACCTCCACGCAGAGGCCCCGACCCCGGATGCCGCCCGGTCCGACGAGTCGAAGGGAGCCTTCAACGGAGCCGCTTTGGAGTCCTCCAACCCGGCGCCCGTCGAACGCTCCCGGCTCGATGGACACCACGCGTCGCACCCGCCTCGTTCTCGCCCTGCCGCTCCGCCTCCGACGGCGCTCGCTCGGGCTCTGGCGGCGGAGCGCGTCGCCCGTCGGGCGCCGCACGCCGTCAAGGAGCTGGTCCCGATCATCGAGGCGTCCCTTGCGTCGCCCTCCAGCGACGCGCTGGTGGTCGCCTCGGCGCTGCGGTCGTTGGCGTCGCTCGTGGACGCCGGTGCGCTCTCCTTTTCCGGCTCGTGGCGCGTCGCGAGACGACTTCTGGCGGCTTCCCGGCCAGACTGCGCGCTCGAGAGGGCCTCCACGCACCCGACCCTCGGACCCGCCTGGGTGCGCCTCCTTGCGGCGGGCGCGCGCGAAGCCGCCGACGGCGTCGAGGCGGAAGAAGCCATCCGCGCCGCACGGCCGGGCACGCACCACGCAACGCAGGGCGCTCGCGCAAACGCACAGACAAGCTCGGAAACCGCGACGGCTCCCTCGTCGTCGACACCCCTCGCCGAGCCGGGCGCCCTCGCCGACTCGCCGTCGCTCCTCGACGACGCCTCGGCGCGCGTTCCAGCTCCAGCAACGTGCCCAGTGGCACCGCCCAGCATTTCTACGTCTACTTCTCGTTCCTCCCCCTCTGCCAGCGGCGCCGCGCCGCCGCACTCCCAGCCCCCGACCGATGCTCCAACCCCGCACGCCTCGCTGCTGCGGGCGAGCGTCGGGGCGCTCGCGGCGGTGGCGGCCGATCCGGCGAGCTGTCCGGCGGCTGCGGATGCCGCCGCAGACCGTCTCGCAGGTCTCTGGGCCGTCGCAGGGCTCCGAGGCGGCTGGGTTTTCGCCTCCCTTCGCAGCCGCCTGGCACACCAAGGGGGAGGCAAGGTGGGAAAGGAAACGAACCCTTCTTCGTCTCCTTCCTCTTCCTCTTCGTCTCCTCCCGCGTCCTCGTTCCCCTACCCTGGCTTTAAGAAGCTTCTGCGCGTCGTCGTTGCCGACGAAGCGCGCGCCCTACCGCGCGCGCTCGAGGTCGGGCGCCGCGACCGGGGGTGGGCAGGGGGCAAGACCGGCAAGGCCTCCAGCCCGGCGGCCAAAGCCCTCCGGGGTCCGCTGGCGGACGCTGCCGCGGACCTCCGCCGCGCCGCGCTCGCGGGCGCAGGCGTCGCCGGGGGGCCGGCGGGAAACGAGCCGAACGCGCGCCAGCGGAAAGAGGGCGACGCGGACGACGACCTCCTCACCGACGTTGACATCCTGCAATGCCCGGTACGTGCAGTTGGGGAACGGAGAGCGCACGCACAGAGAGAGCAGGCAGCCGGGGAACGCGGAGCGCAAGCACAGAGAGAGCAGGCAGCGGGGGAACGCGGAGCGCACGCACAGAGAGAGCAGGCAGCCGGGGAACGCGGAGCGAGCGCATGGAGCGAGCTTGCCGTTTCCGCTGCACGTTGGACGTTCGATTCGCAGAGCTCTTCCTCTTCCGGGTTCTCTCCTTTATGCCGAGCCCCTGGCGCGGCCCCAAGCACACCGTTCCATCTTCTTCTCCCCCCCCCCCTCGTTTTTTTTTACTTTTCGTTTCCTCCTCTCACCACGTTTCGCCTTTCTCACCTTCTTTCCTCTCCCTCCCACTCTCCCTCCCTCTGCGCTTTCTTATTCGTCTAGGAATCTGCTGCGCGTTCGCTTCGCGCGCGGGCCCCCGGCGGCCCCCAGGACGTCTCGACCGCGTCTCGAGCGCTGGCGCTCTCGGACCGCCTGGCGTCGCTCTCGCGCGTCTCTCCGGCGCCCGCGCCCGGATCTTTGGAGTCTGCGCCCGCGGCGCTCGAGCGCGCGACCTTTGCGGCCGGCGCGTGGGAAGCCGCCTTCGGACGCGTCCGGGCGGCCGCTCGGCGGGTCGGGCGCTCGGACGCCCTCGAGGCGCACTGGAGGGGCGCCGCCGAGGCGCTGCTCAAGGGACGCGACCCGCTCTCGGAGGCGAGCGGGGAGGCGCTCGCAGCTCGTTCACAAGAACGGGATGCCTCGCAGGCGACTCCCGTTGCCCCCGAGAGCTCTTCTTCCGCGACCGCCTCGTCGGCAGAGGCCACGCTTTCGCTGTCGGCGGCTCCTCCGCTGCCCCCGCCGCTGACGCGGCAGACGCTGGGTCCCTCGGGCCGCGCGCGCGCGGCCTTTCAGCTCGCGGGTCTCGCGGCGGTCGACCCCTCGTCGCGTCTCGCCGCCGACGCCGTCGCGGTGCTCGCCGCCTGCCTCGGGGGGGGGGGCGTCGGGGGAGGCGCGGAGACGCCCGCTTCCTGCTCGGCCGCGGCTGCGCCTTCTCGCGCCGCTCCAGGCGCGCGCTGTGGGATCACCTCGGGCGTCCGTGCCGCAGCGGCGCTGGCGCTCGGCGCCGCGCTGGGGGCGGGCGCCGCGCAGGGCGCGGAGAGCGGCGGCCGGGGGACCTCGTCGTCGTCCTCCTCCTTGGCTGCGGCGGCGGAGGCGGCCGTGGACGCGCTGCGCGCCGCCGCGGCCGGGGGCGCCGACACCGAGGGCTCGGTGCGCCGTGCCGCGCTGCTCGGCATTGGACTAGCGACGAGCGGATACGACGAGCGCCCCGGGCGCGGCGCGGCGGCAGCGGCGGCGGCGGCGGCGGCGGCGGCGGCATCTTCCTCGGCCCGAGGGGGCGGACGCGGTCGCGGCCGCTCCGACGGCTTTGCTGCCGCGCTCTCCTCGGCGCAGGCGGCCGCCGCGCTCGAGGCCCTCCGCTGGGGCCTCGCGGCGCTCAAGCGGCCTCTTGGCCGTCCCAACCCGCACGACGCCCCCGCTCGCGTCTCCGATCGCGACGCCCAAGCCGCTGCCCGTGCCGCCGAGGCCCTGTGGCGTCCTTCTCGCCTCGCCACCTCGTCGCCTCCTCCAGAGCCCTCGTTCGCCCGCGACGACGGCGACCTCGCGGCCGCGGCCGTCTCGGCGCTGCTTCCGGTCGTCTGGGCCGCGCGCGCCGAGCTGCACGCCTCGCCGGGCTCGGCCCGCGCGGCGGCCGCCGCCTCGTTGCTCGATGCGCTCTCCGCTCTGGCGAGCCTTCCCAGCACCCCTGGTGCTGGGGCGGGGGGGGGGAACGATGGAAGCCCCGAGCGGGGGGCGTCGCACCCCGTCGACGGCCCATCGACGCCCGCTTCGCCCGCTCGTTCCTCTGCTCGGGCCGCTCGCTCCGGCGGCCGGGACGGGGAGTGGGAAGCGGCCCTCGAGGGGCTTCGGCTGGCCGCTCTCGGCGCCCGTCGAGGCTCGGCCGCGGTCCGCGAACTCCTCGCCGCCGGCGACCTTCTTCCGGACGATGCCACCCATACGCCGGTGGACAGCGAGAGTGGCTTGCTCCTTCCGAGCGGCGCTTCTGCGCGCCGCGAGCGGGTCCGCAAGGGCGGCCGCAAGCGGGGACCCTCCGGGGCCGCCGCCGCCGCTTGGACGCCCTCCCCGACGTCCTCGGTCGCGCTCCTGGCGGCCGGGCGCGCCGCGGCGCTCGAGCCCGTGCGCTCGGACGCCGGCGCGCTCGTCGCGCGCGCCTGCACGCGCGTTCTCCAGGCCGGAGCGGGAGCCAGCGGCGACGGCGCAGGCGGCGAGGGGGGCGACGAAGCGGCGGAAGAGCGCAGGGCGCGAGGTCCCGGAGAAGAGCCCTCGAAAGCCTCAGAAGAACGGGCCGCATCTCGCCGGAACCGCCGCTCGCCGCCTGCAAAGGACGCAGCATCGACCTCGGCGCGCACGGGCACGTCTGCGCTCTTCTTCACGCGCTCGTCGCTGCCGCAACAGACACCGTTCGCGCGCGCCGCGGCGCTCGCCACGCTCGGGCGCCTGGCGCCCCTCGTGGGCCGCTTTGCCGCGAGCGCCGAATCCGCCTCCTCCTCTTCCGCCGGCGGCGAGAGCAAGGCGGTTTTCGGCGGCGCAAGAGGCAAGCACGCGCGGCTGGGGAACGCTGGCGACGGCAAGGGGGCGCGAGCCGCCGCACGCGACAAAAAGGACGCGGCCGAGGTCGGAGCCGAGGGCGGCCAAACCCTGTCGACGGCGGCCGCCTCCACGTTTTCCTCTTCTTCTTCATCGGCGCCGGCGTGGTACCTGTCTGCGCTCGTTGCCGCGCGCAAGGCGACCAAGGACCCCGGTGGTCTGTCTCCAAGCCTGCTCTGGGGCCTCGCCTCGCTCGCCGAGTCGCTCCGCGCCGCGGCGCGCCGCGCGGCCGCCGTCGAGGCTGGCGAGGGCATCCCCGGCCCGAGGGCCGGGGGCGGGGGGACGCTCGAGGCGCTCCCGCCCGGCTCGGAGCTCCGGCTCTGCTGGGAGGCCCTCTTGCTTCCTCGCACCGGCCACGGCAGCGGGGGCTACGCGCAGACGTGCCGCCTCGCGGACGAGGACGAGGGCGGGGGCGAGGGTGGAGAGGCGCTCGAGATGGGGGAGAGCTCGAAAAGACCCCCCCGCGTCACCCCTGCGGATTCGTCACCCGCGTCCCTCGAATCCCCCACGCGCGCGTCGCTCGCGTCGTTGGCGGTGGCGCTGCAGTGTTTGGCGGGGGCGCCTCGGCTGCCTGCGTCTCTGGAGGTGCGCTTGGGCGCGCACGGCGCCGAGGCGGCGTCAGAGCTGTCTCGACGCCCGGGCGGCCTCGAGCCGACCGTGCTGGCCGCGCTGCTGGCCTCTGCCTCGGCCCCCGGCCGGGCGCGAGTCGCGCCGCTCGCGCGCGTCGCGCTGCACGCCTCTGCGGAGACTGCGCGCGCATCGCACCTCTCGGACGCCGCAAACGCGCGGCTCGCGCGGCGGTTCGCGACCGCCTTCCCGCTGCTTCTGGCAGCGCTCGGCAACGATGCCCCGGAGGATGCCGTCCGAGCCCTCGCCGAGGCGGGCGCCCTGTCCCCGGACGCGCTCGCCGCCTGGACCCGTGGACGCGAAGACCCAGCGAAGCGTGCTGAACGGGCGGGATCTCAGACGACTGCGTGCGATGCGAACGCGAAAAAGCAAGTCCGAGAAGGCCGCCGAGAGGGCTCGGAAAGCCTCGAGTCGCAAAGCGGCCAGCGGTCCTCGGGGGCTGCGGCTGCGTCCCCCGAGGACGCCGACCTCGACGCGTTCCGGCTCTCGCGCGAAGCGCGCTGCCGTTTGCTCGTCAGAGAGGGTACCGTCGAGTTTCTGGCAAGAGCGATCGGACGCTTTGCGCGCCCGAGCGCCGCCGCCGACGCCGCCGATGCCGCCCCTCGTCGTCCGACGCCCGACCCCTCCCAGAGCCCGCTCTGGAGGCGCGCCCTGGCGTTGGCCCGCGAGGCGGACGCGGCGCTGCTCGCCGCAGCGTTTGCGCGCGCCGAGGCCCAACTCGACCTCACGGCATTCGGCGAGAGACTCGCGCGCGCGCAGACGCTTTTGGCGCGCGAACGCGCCCGCGCCCGCCGCGGGACGCCAGAGGCGGACGCGGTCGTCTCGCCCCTCGCCGCTCGCATCCTCCGCCGCGACGGAGGGGGGACGGCGGTGGGAACGACGGGTGGTTCCGGGACGGAGAAGAAGTCCTCGACGGCAGCCGAGTCGGACGACGCCGGCCTCGTGGACGCTTGGCGCCCTTTCGCGCGCGCCTCGACAGCGGCGGTGCTGGGTGCCGCCCAGTGGTTGCTGCCCGCATCCGCGACCTCGGGGTCGGGGGCCGGGAGGCCCAAGGGCGGCCGACGCGTCGCCGCGACGGGCGCTTTCCAGAGAGCCGAGCGCGTCGCTGGACACGTGGGCGGAACGAGGGCGCACAAAGAGGCGTGGAGCGCCCTGGCCGGCGCCGCAGGGCTGGCGGGGTTGGGCCTTGACGGAGACGCAAGGGCCCGCGGAAGCGGGCCCGCGGACCCTCGCGGCGAGGTTGGTTCCGACTCGTCTTCCGCAGCCGTCTCGCGCGAGTCGTCGTTCGCGCGCACCGCGCTCGGAGAATCGCGAGACGCCTCCTTCGTTTCCTCCCCCTCCGACGCTGCATGCGTTCTCTCAAAGGCACCGCACACCGCCGCCTCGGCAGCGCTCGCCTCGCTCGTGTTTGCCGCCGCAGCCTTTCGCCCCGATGTCGCCGCGCTCGTCGAGGCGCAGGAACAGGAGGACAGCGACGCACGAAGGGGGGGGGTTGCCGTTGCCCACCCGAACGTCTCTGCCCCCCCCCCTGCTTCTCCCTCTGCTGCCCAGAAAGCCGCTGCCCTCGCCGCCGGCTCTGCTGGTCTCGCCCCCGCGCTTCCGGCCCCGCTCGCGCGGCTGGTGTGGACTCTGCCGTCGTCGCTGCTGCGAGCCGTGTCGCCGGCCGCGGATGCCGGCGAGGGACCGCCGGCGCACCTCCCGCCCCCGGCCATGGTGGCCAAGGGCCTCGAAGGCCTTCGGGATGCCGCCGTCGCGGCCGGCCTCCCGCAGCTCGGCGCCGCAGCGCTGCAAGCGTGCCGCGAAACCCTCTCGGAAGACCTCCTCTTTTGGCTTGCCAGCAGAGACCTCGAATGCATCTAGAAAAGATCGTGTGCGCATGCATGGAAAAATCGCCAGGGAAGAAGAAAAGGAAAACAAATGACACACGTTGCAAGGAAGAAAAAAGATGACGCACGAACGCAGACAAGTACGGTCAAGAGATGAAGACCTAAAACATGTACAAAAGAATGTCGCAAAGCGCGCGTCCAAGCGGACGCCTCCAGGCAACGAGTTGGGGTTGGGCATCGCTTCGCAGCCATCGTGCCAACCCGCTTCGTGTCGACGCTCTTAGCGCTGGGGTGAGTTTCCCGGGGTGCGGAAAGTCGAACACGGACACAGGGTGTCGCTCTTGCAATCGGATCTGTGCGGCGCGAGGACGGCAGCGCACGCAGCCGCCACTCCCTCCCTGGTGCTTTTTTTTCTGGGCTCTTGCCCTCCCCCCCCTGACCCCCCTCCCCCCTGCGCCTCATCTTCCTTCCACTCTCTCCCTCCTTTCACCCCCGTTCGCCCGTCGACGTCGTGGCCTCGCTGTTTGCGGGGTTTTTTTTTTCCCGGATTAAATGCTCGCCTCTCCATTACACTTTGTCCCCGCTCTCGCATGCACTGCAAAGATGCTGTTCTGCTTTCCCTCCTCTTTCCCTCTCTGCCTATCGGGTCTTCGCTTCGGGCTCTTGTAACGTCATCGGTACCGGTGAGAACGCACTCCCGGGGCGCGTGTGCATCGAAACGACTTGCGCCGGGCAAGCTCTCACAGAGCGCGCAGCGATGCGTCGAACGACCGTCGCGCCACCTCTCTTCTCTGTTTCCGTTCCGCCTCCCCTGCCTCTCGCCTCCCGCCCCTCTCCCAGCGCGCGCGCGGCGGGGGTGGGCGGTCTCTCGCCGCGCCCGCGCGCGAGACCTCGGGCACGGCTCTCGCTCGCTCCCTGTTGCGCCGTACGCTCGCGAGCGTTCGGTCACCGCTTCTGGACCGCTGCGAAACGTTCCGCGGCCTTTGCACCCGGCGCCATGAGCTCCCTCTACCGCGAGACGCCGCTGGGCAAGGCGCTGGACCAGGCGCTAGACCAGCTGGTCGAGAACGCCCAGATCCCGCCAGACCTCGCGATCCAGACGCTGAAAGAGGTGCGACGGCACGCCCGCTGCGCGTGGCGCCGCGATCGTCGGCGCGCGGCGGCGATCTCGCGGCGCGATCGCCGACGCGCGGAAGCACGGGAGGCGCGAGCTGGGCCGGCTGCGCGGTCGCCTCGCGGGTCCTCGCGAGTCGCGGAGCGCGCGCCGCTGTCGTCGATCGTGGGTCCGACTTGGAACGCCGAGAGTGCGGATGGCGCACCATCGGCGTCTGCTGCGCTCTTTCCCGCCGCGTATCTCCGTACCGTCCGCGTGCGTCGAACGCGTCGACTCTTTTCACGTCGTCGCTTGCGTGCTTTCGAACGTCGCGTCGTCGTTTTTCCGCGCCATCGTCCGCGCGCGTCCGATTTTCGTCGCTCCTTTCTCTTGTGTGCAGTTTGACCACGCGATGGTTCGTGCTCTGGAGGAGCGCGTGACGGCCAAGGCAGTGATCAAGGGGCACCTTGCGACGTACCGCTACTGCGACAACTTGTGGGACTTTGCGCTGCGCGACGTGCACGTGCGTCTTTTCCCGACCTCGGGTTCGAACCGACGCGAAGAGGCGGAATTTGACGTCAACGCGCTGCGCATCGTCGTCGTCGACTCCAAGGTGGTCGCGGCCGACCACGCCGAGAGCTGAGCGCACCGAGCAGCTCTTGCCTCTTGCCCTTGGGCTCGTGGCGGCCGGCCGCGCCCACGGCACCGAGGAGAGCGAGGATCCGAGCCCGACTTTGCTGCTGCTTGACGTTGCTTGCCGCAAAGCTCGCTCGAATCGATCAAGCTCCGCGACGCCCCCGATCGCCTCGTCCGCTCGCACCTGGGAGCGGTCGTCTCGTTCGCGGCGGTCTCCTCGCCATTTTCTTCGTTTCTTTTCTTTTCGTTGTCCTCTCTTTCTCTCGCCGTATCCGGTGTGTCGGCGCTTGCGCGCCTCTGCGTTCGCCTTCTTTCCACCGTGCGAGGGACGGGGGGGAGAGCGCAGATCGATTTTCCACGCACGACGTTCATTGTCGCCGCTCGGGCGTTCCCTCCCAGTCGCCCTTCCGCGCCAAAGCAAAGCCGCGGCAGGACGTCCGGTTGGCAGGTTGGCGCCGTCTGCCCCTCCGCCCGATCTCTTTTCACCTCTGCAATTTGCCACCCCCAAGTCACCCGCTCCCTTTCCGCTTCCGAAGTTTGCCACCTCGAGTCGCCCGTTTCCCTCTGCTCCATGTCCCCGCTGCCGCTTGCTTGCTTCTCGTGCACCTGAACCTCTCCCCCCCCCCCCACCCGTCCGCCGTCTCTGCTCCGCCGGACGTGTTTTTGTGCGTGTTTGTATACATTTTGCCGCCATAACGTCCGCACCGAGATGAGTGCAGCGCTCGGATCGGATGGCGGGGGCGAATCGGGCGGACGAAAACGCGCCGGGCGCAGATCGAACGCCGCTCCACGTTTGCACTCGGTCGCGGTCGCCGAGATGCGGCGAGCGACGCGGGAAAGAAGGCTTACGGCGCGTTTCGCGACCGATGCATGACGTGCATGAGGGTGACGGATCGAATCGCCCGAGGCGCGACGAGACCGCCTTTCGGAGAGAGGGGGAGAGAAGCGGAGCTGGCAAAATGCTCTTTCCCTCCCCGCAAAGATGGGAGAGGGGAAACGAATGCCGGCCGGTGTGGGCAGCGCGCGCAAAGAAAGCGAACGCCACAATAGGTACGGTTTGCGCACGCGGGGATTCGAGAGCGCGCAAGACCGAGCGACGAATGCCCGGGTGCGTCTTGAGCGCGAGCGTGCATTGCAGCAGAAGAAAGAACGCCCGACGGCAAAGGGAGGCGGAAGAGTGACGGGCTAAGAAGACGACTTTGGCGGGCTGGCCTTCCAGAACGGGAGTGCGAGCTGTGAGACAAAGCCAGTAGAAAAAAGCACAGCGCAGGGAAAAACACAGCAAAGCGCATGTAGGAGCGGGAAGGGAGACGAAAAGAAAGAAAGAAAGAAAGAAAGAAAGAAAGAAAGAAAGAAAGAAAGAAAGAAAGGCGCTTGAGCTCGGTCAATCAAGGGGGGGGGGGAGAGCGCCCCAAATTTTGGGAAAGGGTGACGGGAGCACGAGAGAACGAGCAACGGCGACCCATCGTCGAGGCTTGCGTCATCTCCTACGATGAAGGGGTGAAAAAAACAAAGGAAAGGATAAAAGGACGCAGCGCACCGCAGACGCGAGTGCGCCAAGGCGCAGCAGAGGCACGGGTTGAAGAGTGGGGTGAAAAGGGGAATGTGAGGGCCGGGTCGTGTGTGCAAGGGAGGCATCGAGGAGATTGTTGCTTGCCGATGGAGCAGATGCAGTCGGAGGCGCGGCGCGAGGCGAGGGCTGCATGCGAGAGAAACTCGAGAAGAGCAAGGCGGCTCATAAAGGTACAAAGGGCAGAAAAAGAGGTGGGACGCGGGCGAGTGAGGCATACGGGCAGTCGAGTTTGGTGGAGCGGAAAGAGGGGAGGGGGACGCAAGCAGCTGAGCTGAGGCAAGTGGGGTCGGACGAGTACAGGGTGCCGAGTGCAGCGGTGCACGGCGCCAAGCGCGGGCGCTCCCACACGTTCGTTGGCGTCTAGCAGCGTACAGGCGCACGAGCGCATGCACCGGAGCCAAAGCTGGAAAAGGGCCGTGCAAGCGGACCGATCGATTGCGACAGAGTTGCAGGGGAACCACGTGGCGGCAACGGCACGACGCGGACGGTTGCTGCATGCGAACAATCGCTAAGCGCGACCGCGCCTGGTTTGCGTTGGTCGGAGGGGGGGAGGGTTCAAAGAGATGTGCGTCGACTCTAGACGCGTGCCCCGTGCGCCTCCATGGCTGCGGTCCAGGCCTGAGCGGCGCGCTCCTTTGCGACGCGCTTGGCGGCTTTTGCAGCCTCCCGAGAGGCTCGAGCCATCTCCTTCGCGGCGGCGCGCGCCTCCTTCTTGACGGCGCGCGCAGCGGCCTTGGCAGCCCGGCGCGCCTGTCGCGGCGTCAGCTCGGCCTGCTGCGAAGGCTGCGGCCGCGGGTGGAAACGGGCGCCGGGGAACGGCTCTGGGATTCCCCGTGCGATGCCAGGTTCGCCCGCAAGACCTCCGGGGGCGTCTCGACCGAGCGAGGCAGAGAAGGAAGCCTCACGGGGACGCTCGGGGCCGCGTGCGCATCCTGCAGGCTCGCGACGGACCTCTTGAGAGCTGCGACCGTCTGGGTTCGGCCCGGCGTCGTTCCAGATCGCGGCCTCGACACGACCTCCCACAAAAGGGTTGGACGCGACCGTCCTAGGCGCCTCTTTCGCCGACGTTTTCGACGCAAACGCCGACGCAAGGGGCCCTTCGGCCTCGCCAGGTCGCGCAGACTCGACGACGCGCTCCTCCCGGGAAGCAGACGCGACCAAAGGCCGCTCCGTCGCTTCCAACGAGGGCGGGTTGGCGGCCGCGAGGCCTTGGAGGGATCTCCAAAAATCGTCAAAGGGATCGACAAGGGCCCCTGGCGTGGTCTGAACCACCGAGGGGCCGCCGACCGCCGACGACAGCCGCAGAGAGGGAAGCGCCCGCGAGACTGCGTCGGGAGACGGGTCGACGTCGACGCCGACTCCAGCCACGTCACCCGCCGCCGAGACTCGCCCAGAGTCCGACGACGCAAAGGGATTGCCGGTGCGGCGTCGGCCGTCGCGAGACGCAACATGCGCGACAGAGGCCGAAACCACGCTCGGCGAGACGCTCGACGCGCCTCGGTCGCAGCAGGAGGAGGGCAGCGCCGGAGCGCCGGACGAACGCGAGGCGAGCGGCGAGGCGCGGTGGTGCCGCGCGCCGCCGAGGGCGGGCGGCGCGTCGAGCGCCGATCCGTGGACGCTGGCACCGACGACGACCTCGCCGTGGTCACGGTCGGCCTCCAGCGCGGCAAGCCGAGCCGAGATCTCCGCCACGCGACGCTCGAGGGCCGCCACGCGGCCCTCGAGGTCGGCGCGAGAGCTCTGCGCGTCTCTTCGGGGCGCGCCGAGTCGCGTCGAGCCGGTGAGCAGGTCGAGAGGAGCCGCAGCGTCCTCGAAGAGACCCAGCGGGGCCGCCGAGTCGGCGAGCAGATCGAGCGAGGCCGTCGACAAAGCCCCGCTCCGTGCCGGCGCGTCTTCGGCGGCAGCGCCGGTGGTGGCGACGCCGGCAAAGCCAGATCTACCGTCCAGAACCAAGAGCGAAGCGGAACCGTCCGCTTCAGAAGCGTTGGCGCCGGCGCGGCGGGGGGCCGACGCGGCCGCCCTCGACGAGAGCACCCCCTCTCGCACCGCGCGCGCGTTCTCGCTGCGCGCGAGCGAGGGGCTCAAAAGCGGAACGCCGAGTCGAGCCGCGAGCGTCGAGGTTTGCGAGGCGCGAGGAGTGCGGCCGCCACGCGAGCGGGGCGGAGAGCGAGCGGCCGGGGTCTGCGCCAGCGACGAGCCGAGCGAGGCGAGCGAGGCCGAGGACGAAGAGGCGGAGGCGTCCACGGGCGCGACGGACAGACCGTGGGCCGCGAGCGCCGACGAGAGGTCGGCATACAGAGCCTCGGACGAGGCGCGCGCGGGACCGGCGCGGGCCGCGACGCGGCCATCGGCGGCGGCGTCGCTTCCCAGCGGCTGGGGCGGAGGCAGGTTTCTTGCGACGAGCGATCCGTGGATGATCGAGGAGATGAGGCCCAAGCCCAGCACGGCGATGGCGGTCCACGACGAGCTCTGCGACGAGCCGGGCGAGGGCGCGCGGCGCGCGGACGGCTCGCGCGGCGGCAAAGCCGACGGCGCCTCGCGGTGGCGGCGACAGCTCGACGGGAAGGAGCCCCCGTCGGCCTCGAGCGCGGCATCCTCCACGACGGGCTCGGTCGCGCCCGCGCCGGCAGCGACGACGCAGAGCGCCTCTCTGGCATCCGCAAACGGACTCGGATGCGCGTGCGGCGGGCTCAGCGGCGACTCGGGCGGCGAGGGCGACCCGGAGCGGCGCAGAGCGCGCGGAGAAGCAGGCGGGTCTGCCGAGGCGGCGCCAAAGGAGCGCGGGGCCTGGGAAGGCGGCGCGGAGGCGCGCGCGGGCGCGCGGCCCTGGAACGGCGAGCTCCAGGTTTCCTCGAGCGTGCATTGCCCGCCACGCCAGAGACGGTCGCGCGCGGCGGCGTCCATGCGCCACAGCTCTGCGTCGTCAGGAGAGGCCCGCTCCTCCCCCGAGGCCTCCGAGTCGTCGAGGCTGCCGCGACACTCGGTGCCGTCTGCGGCCCCGCGGGCAGAGGTGCCGCGCTTGGCGGCGAGACCCAGTCCTCCGTCGCGTCTCGAGGCGCCGCGGAGCGGCGCTCCGCCGGAGTGCGGGCGGGCGTCGGCGCGCAAGCCCTGGGGCGGCCTGCACGCGACACGCGAGGGCGAGGGCTCGGCTGGCAGCGCCTGTCCAAACCGCGAGGCCGCGCGGCGGAGCGCCTCGGTGGCGGCGCGACGCGCGGCCGACGAGGATGGCGCGCGGGCGAACGCGCCGTTCGGGGAGCGGCGCGGCGAGGCCGAGGGCGAGGCCGGTCGCGGCGACGCCGAGAGGGCGGGGCGTCGCCTGGGCTGCGCCGAGAGGGCCTGAGGCAGGAACGAGTCGGCGTCCGAGGAGATGTCCGAGTCGGACTCGGACGAGACGTCCGTCTCGTCGGCGAACGACCCGGAGGGAGCGTCGGATTCGGAGGTGGTCTCGGAGTCGAACGAGCCGGCCCTGTAGACCGACCTGGCGGCGTTCCGGAGCACCTCGAAGGCGTCCAGCGCTGCGGGGACTTGGTCGTCCGAGGCCTCGAACGCGCGTACCGAAGCGGAGGGTTCGTCATCATGGGTATCGAACGCGTCCAGCGATTCGGATTCTTCCGCTTCCGAGGCGTCGAACGCGTCGCTGTCGACCTCGAGGTCGAGGTGGCCGTCGCTGTCTTCGGGCTCGGTCGGACAAGCTGCGCCGTCCAGAACGTCAGCCGCAAACGCGTCGCACAGCAGCGCTTCGCTCGAATCGGCCGTGGGAAACCCCAGAAGCGGGACGCGTTCTTCGGCAGACCGGCGCGCACGCGCGCCGACCGCACCGACCGCGTCCTCGTTCACCTCGGCATCCGCGCCCGCGTCCTCGTTCGCCCCTTCGGGTTCCGAGTCGGCGTCGTCGCATGAGACGGTCTCGTCGTCCGAGGAGATCTCGGCGAGGTCGATCGCGAGCGCGCTGGCGCGCGCGTCGCGCGCGAGCGGGTCGCCCATCGAGGTCTCGAGGCCGGGGATCAGCGAGGGAGAGCGCAGACGCAGAGAACCAGCCGGGGAGAGGGACACGATGAAGACCGGAGACGAGCTGTGCTCCTGTCGAGCCGCCAGCATGCCCTCGACGCCAGAGTCGTTGCCGCCCAGGTCAGCCAAGGGCAATTCCACAGACGCATCCGGCGCAAGCTCGACCGGTTCAGTCGGCACCGAGGCGGACAAGGCAGACGGGGCAGGTGAGGCGGGCGAAGCAACGACGGCTTGGGCGGCTTGGGCGGCTTGGGCGGCTTGGGCGGCGCCGCCGCCGGCGGCAGCGCCCGCCTCCACTCCTTCGTCCCACAGCCGCCCCAAGAGCTCGGCCGACGTCGTCTCCTCTGCGATCGACTCTGCAGTCTCCTCCGTAGTCGATTCTGCAGCTGTCGCCGCCACCTCGTCCCCGATCTTTTTATTCTCACCCGACACTTCGCTCCCGATCTCCGGACTCTGCGGCTGGGCCTTCACCTCGCCGTCAACAAAGGCAGACTCGCGCGCGACGCCGCGGGAGGACTCCCCGCAAGAAAGTTGAGCCGGCGAGCCATCGGAAGCTGCATGGGAAGCAGAGGTGGGAGAGGTCGGAGGAAGGTCGCGCGCGCACCGACCCCCCAGGCTTCCCGCGCTCTAGTTCCCCCTTCCCCCCCCCCTCCTCCGACCCCGGGACCGTCCAGAGCCGCCACGGCCGGCGTCCCCGGACGGCCGTGGCGGACCTCGATTGAAACCCCACCCCACCCGCGAGGGCGCGCGCGCGCGCCCACGCGCGCGCCTGAGAGCCCACCGCGGACGCGCGCGCAACGACCGGTCCAGCTTCTTGCACGGACAACCAGATCATTTTCGCCGCGAATGCCAAGCGACAAAGGTCGGAGGAGCGCGCGGGATAAGGGGCGAGGGCTCGTCCGCGACGCAACCTCGGCAAACCGGAGGTTCCTCCCCCCTCTTCCCCGTTCGCTGCCACACTCCTCTTTCACGTCGCATCGTCGTCCTCGGTTCGCGACGCACCAAAGTCGCCGTCCGAGACGACGGTCCAATCCCCGAGCGACGAACTCATGGGAGGAGGACGAGACGAGGAGGACGAAACGGGGAGAGCGGGACGCTGGGGCGAGGACGAAACGAGGGCGCGCGAAAGACGCGGCGATACAGTCGCGCAACCCCGAGGCTCGCGAGCGGCCACAACGAGGTGGCGACGCGATGATCACGGTGGCTGGTCGCGCGAGCCAGGCCCTCTCGTGCCGACCCGCCACGTCGAGACCGCCCGAGGAGGAAAAGAGCGGGAAGCGCGTCGCGCCTCGCGCGCGCCCGCGCGCGCGCGGGAGACGGCGACTAGGGGCGGCTTCGGCCGCGTTCGCGCAGGACTAAAGCCTTGTTTCCGTGGGGGGAAGAGACGAAAAAGTCCGAGGTCGTTCGCAGACGTAGCGGGAGAGCACGGAACGTGTGGGGAAGAATGGTGGGGCCGAAGAGGAGGAAAATGCGGGTAGGAGGAGCGGCTGGACGTGCAGCGACCGTCGGGCGTCCGGGGTATGGGGGTGGCGTCGCGGATGGGTTGCTCGGCGTGGGTGACGGAGAGATCGGCCGCTCGGGCCGCGACGGGGCTGATCGCGTTGATCTTTGCGCTTTTATCGATCATGACATCGGTGCTGAGGCGGCCGATAAGGACGGGGACGACGGGTTCGAAGGCTGACAGCGTGGGGTGGCAGTCGCAACGACATCGGTTGAGTGGAGCCACAGGCGCAGTAGCCGTGCGCATCCTGCGGGGCCCAGAATGGAATCCACAGCCCGTTTTCCTCGCGGCTTGGGTGTGTAGCCGCGCTGTCGGGTGGAGAACGTGTCGTCGCGGGGTAGCCTCGCGTAGCCCGAGTTGGCAGAGTGGTGAGCGAACGGGGCCGTGGTGATCTGTGCGCATCTCGCGTGCGCGGCCGACTTCATAGCTAAAATGGAAGCATTAATATTGGCTGTCAAAGATGGGGTCGGCGAGCTTCCCCGCAATAGGGTGGCCGATCTCGTCGGGTTTTGCCGCAAGGTTGGCACAATGAAGAAGCGTTTGGATTTGTCTCCATGCGAGGTGAAAGATGACGTCATGCAGTGCAGAACAAGAGCATCGTGGACGCCAGGGCCGAGGGTGAGGATGATCGAATCCGTGATGCGTCTGGCGAACGGTGCTGATGAGGGATAGAGCGTGGAGATGGCCAAATCGTCAAAGCTCGACCCAATGTCTCCAACGGCCACGCAGGGCTCGCGTGCACGACCTTTGATGTGGTTACAAGCGAGAGAGCGCCGATTGGTCGGATCAGTGCATCCGTTGAGATCGAACGCGAGGCGGAATCGGCAAAAGCCGATCAACGCAAATCGCTCCGAGAGAAAACCGCCACGAGGGCCACCGCGGGGGGGAGAAAGCGCGCAAATCGCACGGCACCGCCAAGATTTTTCGTCTTACCGCCGATGGACGCCCGTCGCAGCATTTGTGCGACCGGGTTGGCGCTTTGCCTGAACGAACACGTGCGGCACGAGGTGGTGCCACCCGTCGCCAACGGCTCTGCCCCCAACGATCGCGGTCCTCCTCGCGCCCGATCCAGCCATCGGCGCTCTGGCGGAGAAAAGCGTGCATCGAAGCCAATTGCAGCTTTGGAGTCGCTCGCGCCGCGCCTCGGAACGATCGCCCCCCCAATTCGTCGCACGCCCTGCCAGATCCTCGGATTCCCCTTTCCCCCCCCCCCCACGATACACGTCTCCGCCGGGGACCTTCGCCCCGGCGCGCGCGCGCGCCTCCCCGCCTCCGCCCCTCGGGTCGTCGTTTCGGCACGACCGCGCTCCGAGACGCCCGGTGTTTTGTTCTTTAGCTCTCTCTGCTGCGTTTTCGCGTGCCTCACTCGCGGCGCACCCTTCGAGACCTTGCGACCCGCCGTCGCCCCTATCCCCGACCCTTTGCGCAGCGCCATGGGTTCTTTGGCCGTTTCGCCTCGGGCGCTCAGCCCCGACCATGCCGGTGCGTTCTGAATGCGGTGACCCGACTTGTCTGTCGAGACGGTTTTCGCGTCCTTTCTCCGTCCGAACCGCTCGCAGTCGCCCTCGCGTTTGGGGGGGCGGGCCGAGGGGGGTGGGGCGGGGGTGGCGGTACTTGGCGTTTGCGCCGGTCCCTCGTCGGCTCGCCTGGCTCTGGTTGCCACGGCCGTCGCGGGCCTTTGCGCGTCTCCACAATGCCCGCGTGGTTTGCTTTGGGGGTTGGATGCGAGCCGCGTCGCGGTCGGACCGTAGGCGTTCTCTGCGCGCACGCGCGCGGAGAACGCGCGGTGCTCCTCGAGTCATCGCGGCGGCGTCACGCCGTCACGTCGACACTCGCCCTTTTCCGTGCCCGGGGGCGCACCGGGACGGGCGGGGGATCGAACGCGGCCGCCGCCGGGCGCGTTCTCACGACCGCGTTGCGCGGCGCTTGGTTGTCCGCGTCGGTTCCGCGCCTCGGTGGCGCCGCGTCGGGATTGGCGTCGTCTCTGCGTGCCCGGACGGGACGCGAGTGTGTGACGATGCCGGCGAAGCGGTCCGAGGCTGGCGGCGGTGGGGGCAGACAAGGGGGCGAGAGCGGGGGTGGGGGGGGGGGAGATCCGGA
>PEIA01002778.1:0-13907 GCA_003613005.1 Prototheca ciferrii
TCGCCTCCATAGCCAGAGTACGAGGCGTTGTTCTCGCCTCCATAGCCAGAGTACGAGGCGTTGTTCTCGCCTCCATAGCCAGAGTACGAGGCGTTGTTCTCGCCTCCATAGCCAGAGTACGAGGCGTTGTTCTCGCCTCCATAGCCAGAGTACGAGGCGTCGTTTTCACCTCCGTGCTCAAAGAAAGGCGCGCCGGCCCCCCTCGTGTGGCCGTCGCCGCCGTCCGTCCCGAGCTCCTCGCCCACCCGGCCCTCGGCCTCGGCGTCCACGCCCATAACGGCCATCAGAAACACGCGGTGAATCTGGTGGTCCACGTCGGCCAGCAGCGAAAAGGCCTCGCGCGGCTCGACCGCGCCGTCGAGCGCGTCCGCGAGCCCCTCGTACGCCGCCCGCAGCTGGGCCGCGGCGGCGCGGAGCGGGCCGCGCAGGCGCTCCAGCCCCGCGACGTGACGGTCCCCGCGCGCGTCCATCGAGCTCGCGAGCGTCATGGCCGCGTCCAGAGCCGCGCGCAGACCGTCCAGCATGCGACGCGCCTCGCGGGCGTCCACGCGCCGGGGGTGCCGCCAGGGAACCCACTCGAACGCGAGCGGGTCCAGCAGCGCGCGCAGCGCAGAGACGCCCAGAGACGGACCGCGAACCGACTTGTACAGCTCCAGGAAAATGGGACCCACCGGAGCGGGATCTCCCTCGATCATGTCCGCCGTCATGGGCGCGCCCAACTGCCACACGAACGCACGCAGCCGAGACCCAGGCGTCGTCCCGGGACCGTACAGCACCGACCCGACCACGGCACGAGACGTCGCCGCGCGACGCAGGCTCGCAAGCCGCCACGACTCGCGAGACCGCGCAAACGTGCGACGCCCTGGACCCCGAAAAATGCTCGTTAGCCGACGCGCAAGCGCGGGGCGGAACAGCGTCGACGCCGTGCGAGCCAGGGGAGACGGCACGGGAGACGCGCTCGGCTTGCTGAGCGTGTCTCCCGTGCCGCCGGGGAGGCGCGAATGGGACGCGACGCCCGCCGCACCGCCCAGACCCGTCCCGTCGCCAACCATGGGGGGGACGGGGGGGGGAGCAAACGACGTCGAGATAGGCAGACGATAGTGGTACGCGGGCAGCGCAGGAGACGCGGGCGGCGAGAGGCCGAGCGGGGAGCTCGCCGCTGCCGATGCATCCCCGCCCGCAGGCGAGGCCTCGCCCGCTCCCGAAACGGCGAGCAACGCAGCTGGCCCCACGCAAACGCCAGACGCAAAAGTACCCAGGCTCGGAAGCGACGCCCCCGTCCGCTCGACCTCGATTTCGCGGTCGTCGCGCCGCCCGTCGCTCTCGTGGTCCCGTCCGCCTGCCCCGACCTGCCCCCCCTCGCCTGCCCAGTCCCGTCCACCTGCCCCGACCTGCCCCCCCTCGCCTCTTCGACGCCCTCGACCGGCCGCCCCAGCGCGGCCGGGGCGAAAGGGCACCGTCCAGCCGTGGCGCGTGCGATCGAGCGCGAGCGCGATGGCGCCCTCTTCGACGGTGCCGTACGACGACAGGTCGACGTTCGAGGGCGATGGCAGCGCGAGATCGGAGGCATGTCGACCTGCGGAACCGACCCCAGAGGACAGGGAGGCTTCATTCGCAGCCTCGCGACGACCCTGAGACCGGCCTGGAAGCCGACCAGGAGACCGAGCCGTCGCGAGCCGAGCAAATGCCCCGACGCGCGACGGCTCGCGCCCACGCGCGCCTAGTCCGTCCGGAGAGCCTCCGACGTCCGACGCCGACCCCACGCGCTCCGGCGGATCGTTCGCTGACGCGTCGCGGGGGGTCCAGTCTCCACGCGAAAAGTCGTCGATCGACAAAGGGACCCTCTGGCCGACCGGACGCCCTTCGATGCGCGAGCGATCCGAAAACGACGCGTCGGCGTACGACCCGCGAGAGGGCCCTCCATCTTCGCAAAAGGAACGCGACGCTTCGAGCGCACCCGCACGATGCGCTCCCAACCACTCTTCTCCACCCCCCCTCTCGCCCTCCTCGTCGTCGCCCACCTTCTCGTCGCGGAACAGCGTGCGGCCAATCCTGCGCGTCACCGTCCGCAGCATGGCGCGCTTTGGAGCGCCGCGCCCCCGCCGCCTCCGCCGTCGGCCGTTCGCCTCGGGCGGAGGAAGGTCGTTCAAAAAGTCCTCGAGGGCGCTCCCCGTTCCCCGCAACGCGTCAATGGCGCCGCTGCGAAAGGCGTCGCGCGCCGAGACCGAGAGCAGCGGAAGGTTGCTGACCAGCACGTAGACGCCCACGCCGATGGCCGTCAGCGCCGCACGGAACAGAGCGTACTTCCAGCGATCCTTACCCGCATAGTACTCTGCAAACGCCACCGCACACGCCGTCAGCGCCGCGACCGTGTACGCGTACGTCTGCGAGCGATGCCAAGCGGTCAGCGTCGCCAGCACCGCAGAAACGACCGAGATGCAGATGCTCTCGACCACGAATTTGGCGGCGCGAGGGTCGAACGAACTGCCGTTGATGCCCGCGGCGAGGTACAGGATCCCGATGCCGACCGTCGCTCCGATGAGCGTGCCCCAGATGCGCATGATGCCCTTTTTCGTGCTCGAGCCTGAGGAACCCTCGGATATGCTCAGCAGTGCCAGGATGGCCCACGACGTCTGGTAGAGGCTCGTGCGCGGCCCGTGCGCAAACGTCAGCAGCATGCACAGAAAAAAGCCAAGACAGACGCCCAGAGCGAGGCGCACGTTGTTCGACCACAGACCGCGACCCTTGACGAAGCGAGACCACGTCACGGAGAGCCGCATCCGACGAGAAAGACCGGCGAGGCCGGCCTCGCCCGCCGCGTCCAAGCGTCGCGCGCGCCGAAGGGGACGCGGCTCCAGACGAAAACGCAACAAGACCATCTCGCGTCGCGAGAGCTCGGGCGCGTCGTCAAACGCCACAGCGCGAGACTCGCGCAAAAGGCCACCAAGAGCCGCGTCGATCGACTCGTCGAACGCGGGAGGGGAGCAAGGGAGCGGAGCAGCCGACGGCGGCGGCGCGGACGCTTCGGGAAAGAGCGCCGCGGCCGCAACCGCCGACGGCGATGCGCCAGCAGTCCGAGGGGGCGCGCCAGCCACGGAGACGCCAGGCGCCGAGCCAAATGCGGCACGTGCGCCGTCCACCAGCCCGGAAGAGCCTGGAGAGACCCGGGGCGCGTCCCGTTCGAGTCCTGGCGCGGATGTCCGAACCGTCAGAGGCCCCAGGGGGAGCGCAGGAAGCGCGAGCGGCCGACCGAGCAGCGCTCCAGCGGCAGAAGAACCCGTCCGACCGGGGGGCGTGTCGGGAACAGCCGACACCGAGCGCTCGGGCTGCAATTCGTGGGCAGAAGAAAAAGACGACCCTTCGAGTGGAGCTTCGACAACAGCAGAAACCGGCCCTTGGTGCGGAGCTCCGGCAACAGCAGAAACCGGCCCTTGGTGTGGAGCTTCGATAAAAGCAGAAACCGGCCCTTGGTGCGGAGCTCCGACAGCAACAGAAACCGGCCCTTGGTCCGTCGACTCGGCAGTGGAAGAAACCGGCCTCTCCAGCGTGGACCCAGTAGCGGACGATGCGACTCTTTCGCGAGACGACCCGGACCCAACCGAGCCCGCTGACCGAGGTTGCATTTCGATCGCAGGTAACGACGTCCTCGAGAGGCCGGGAGGACCAGAGCCGCAGTCGCCCGACCGAGACACGCCGACCTCGGCCAGCGGCGAGACACCTCCTGTAGACCCCAACGACGCCTCTCTGCCACCACCACCGACCAGATCCAGCCCAACGTGCTCCTCGCCAAGCTCTCTAAAAGTAACGCCACTACTCTGACCATGCAGATCGGCACGCTCGATGACAACGGAAAACGCCGGCTCAAAGCCATGCGAACGCTCAAAGGCGGGAGGCAATCGCTGGCCGCTCCCCATCGCGCCCGCGGGGACCACAACGTCCGACGCGACACGACGAGGAGGCGGCAAGGCCGATGGAGGCGCCGCCGACGGGTTTGCCGGCCGGAGAAAGGTCCCACAATTCGCGTCTTTCGGCGAGCGCGTCGGAGAAACGGTGCCGCGACCAGAATCAACCGCCGACGCACCGGTCATCCTGCCGTCCACGCCCCTCGCGGCAAAGCGCATCGAAAGGCTCCGCTCCGTCACGCCCGGATTGCTCGCCACCTCCGCAGCGGCCTGCCGAGCAATCACGGCGATCGTCGAAGAGCGCAGGATCTGACGTGCAAAGCGAGGCTCGTGCGGCAACGGGTCGTGACGAGCCGCGCCGCCGTGACACCGCGGTGGGACGGGCGGAGCGCCCGAGGCAAGCGGCGACGTCGAATCATCGGAACGCGACACCAAGCGAAGGCTCCGAGACCGGGGGGGCAGCTCGTGGGAACCTTGATCGCGGCTCGAAGCCAACGCTCCCGAGGCAGGATCGACGGAGACGATCGTTGGAGCCGCCAGTGCGACCTCGGACGGTGTCCGAGACCCCCCGCAAACGCGTCGGAGCGACGCCGATGCCGAATCCCCCGACCGATTGCCGCCCGCACCACCAGACGACGTAGATGCGTCTCGCGCGGCCGGCGACTCGGGCGCGCTCGCGACACGTCCGGTCCCGGACGGCGACTCAAACGCATCACCCGGACGCTCGATGGTGCTCTCGCAGCCCAAGCCGGCCGGCGCCATCCTCCCGCTCGACCCGATCCGATCGACCGAAGCGCTCTCCGTGGGCCCTTCAGAAACCAGGCGCGAGCCCCCGAAGCTCGCCCCCGAGCCGAGCGCCGAGCTTCTTCTGCTCGGCGGCGCAGAGTCCCCCGCAGCTTCGCTCGGCGCTCGGCTGTCGAGCTGCAAGATAAAGTCAGGAGCGTCGCTGTCCGGACCCAAAGTCGCCTCGCTCGCGTCGACACCCTCGGCGATGCTCGCCAGTCTCAAAGGCCCGCCAAACGCGCCCGGCCGCCCGCGCGCAAACGCCATCGCGGTGCCGCCTCGATGCCCGTACGCGGTGTCCGCGTATGCAAACTCCCCAGGACGCGAAGAGAGCGGGAACGCAATCTCGCTCTCCTCCTCGGTTGTGCGATCAAACCCCTCTTTCCCCCCTCCAGGCCCACCGGGTATCGCACCGCCTCCGCCCGAACCTCCAGCGCCCACGAGATCTGGGAGCCCGGCGAGAATCCCCCCAATCTCCTCTGCGGCGTCTGGCTGAAACGGCGCAAGCAGGGCAGGCAAAAGCCGGTACACGGAGACGATCCGAGCCGCAACCGTGCACAGCCAGCCGACCAAGAGGCGAAACGCAATCGTTTCAGCGGCGGTAAAACGAATCTTGACCTGCGGAACGATGGCGTTTCGAAGCACGCTCTGTCGCCCCCCAGAATGCGGCCACTCGGCTGGAGCGGCCGGAGAGCCACCAACGAGCGAGATCTCGTCCGCCTGCCCCTCCTTTCCATCGCCCTTCCGCCCAACCTCCTCTTCATCGTCGTCACCGTCGTCGCCGTCGTCGTCCGCAGCCGCCTCCTTGGCGAGCTCTGCGACGCGCTGCACGCCGTCGGCGAGCAGCCTGGCGCCGGCAGAGCCGGCCTCGTTGCTCACGAGCGCACGCCCCGCGGCGTGCAGCGCCGCCTTGAGTGCGTCCGCGGCTGCCAGCAGATCGCGACGACGGGCGTGGCATCTTCGGGCGGGAAAGCGTCCGTCGCGCAGCTGCGCGAGCGTCGAAGACGTCACGGCGACGAGGTCGCGGCCCAGCAGCGTCAGCTTGAGCCCTGCCGTCGTCTCAAACACCCACGCGCGGCTGAACACGTTGAGCTCGAACCGAGACCCCCCAACGTACTGCTGCGACTCGACAAACCGAACGCCACCGCGCGCGGCACCGGCGGCCACCTCGCGGATCTTCCTCCGAAGCCAGCTGGGGGCATCGACCGCGCCATCGACGTCGTCGCCGTCCCGGCCGCTCCCCACCGCCGGGTCCCCGAGCGAATCGCTGCGCATCGACCGGCGCGACGACCGAGCGCCAGATGACCGCAACGAAATAGATAGCGACGCATACGAAAAAGACGACCTCTTCGAAGCGCCACGAGCACGCCCTTTGCCGTGCCCCCAACCGCGACGTCCACCCTTGCGCGACTCGCAGCGCTCGTCATCCTCGTCGCCAGACCCCCGGCCGCCGGCTTCGAGCCAACCGCTTGCCGTGTGACGAGCCAAAAACTTCCACGCCGTCGTACGGTGGAGCGTCTGCGCTATTCCGCCGGCGCCCAGCGAGCGGCGCTCGGGGCGCTGGAAGAACGGCGCCGACAGTCGGGCGAGCAGGGAAGGCCCAGGCGAGGCCCGGGTCGTGTCGCGCCGCGCTGCCGTCTGGCGGTGCGGCGGCAGCACCTCAAACGAAACGGACACCGACTCTGTCCCTACCGGAACGCGGTCGTCGTCGGACGCATCTCGACCTCGCACAGAGTCCGTTGCGGGCCCTGCGTTGGCGTCGCCCAAAGGGGTCCTCGGCTCATTGTCGTCGCATCTCCTCTTCGCAATCCAGTTGAGCAGCGACGGCGGTCGACTCGCCTCACGCGACGAAGGCCTGGCCGGCGTCTCGGACAAAGATGAGACGCCGCCGCCCAACCTCGAGGTCGGTGGAGCGCTCTCCGAGCGCAGGGCCGCAGCCGACGCCGACTCTGATCGGCGATGAGATGCAGACGACGAGCGAGCGGATGGCGCCGTGGACGAGCCGTCGCGGAGTCCCGGTGGAGGCGCGCTCCCAGAGGCGTCTGCAGAGGCCAACCGCCGACGCGTCGAAGAGGCGCTGTCGGAGAGCGTCGTCGACGACCCTGCGTCTGTCGCTCGCCGACGAGACGATGAGGTATCGTCGCAGAGCAGCTCCTCGCCCCACCGGTCGTCGCGATCCAAAGCACCTTGACCGCGTTCCGCGGCCTCGAGGCCGTCATGTTGATTAGCGCCAAAACTCGAAGCGATACGGCTTCCTCGTCGAGAGCCCGGGCCCCTTGCGGTCGCCCCCTTCCCCGCCCAGCGGTCGTTCCCATCCCCAACCTCTTCCTCCTCGTCCTCGCCCCCCTCCTCTTCAGTGCCGAGCGTCCCGTACCGAGCTCGCTCGAGCTCGGCGCGCTCTTCGTCGTTCATGTCCCATAGCCCGTTGAGGATTCCTGTGGTCTCGTCCACGGTGCCGGACGCGAGGGAGACGATCTCGCGCAGCACATCACCCATGTCGTCAAAGCCCTTGGCGGCACTGCGCAGCGCCTGAAGACCAGAAGGGACGGGCAGCACGAGGGCGCCAGAGATGTACGCAAACGACGCAGCCAAGACACCGAACAACAGCAAATACATCGGATAGACCCATTGCGGCTCGGTGGTCTGCGCATAGTTGGCCGATATTGTGAGGCCAAAGAAGATGGTGCCAAAAAGATTGAGGAACGACCACGCAGGCAGCCTGAACCGCGAATAGGACAGGACAAACAGCACCGGCAGAGCGAACACGGACGTCCAGACCGCCTTGATCGTCCGAGCAGTGCGCCCACAGATGCCCTGCACGATGTAGCACACGATGAGGCCCAGCACCGAGCCCAGCGCGCCTCCGACGCTCATCTCGGAGACGATCTGGGGCAGCGAGAGCGTGCTGCCATTGCGAACCATCATGCACAGCGTTAGCCAAATCGGAACCAGCTGCGGATTGATCAACGCCCCTTTGGACAGGTTGCGCCACACCACTTCGTTCGAAAAAATCGCACAAAACGTCCCAACGGCGGCAAGAGACTGCAAGCCAAGGGGGGTCGGCAAAGATCGATCGAGCGAGGAAAGCGCCGGAATGGAGATTCGAAAAGCTTTGCGAGAGAAAAGTACAGCGCGGGGGGGAGCAACCAGCCGGCGACAGGCAGCCCCCGAGGGAAGCTGCGAAACGGCCCAGCGGCGACGGCGCCGCCCTCGGATACGCGTCCTTCCCCACCAGCCCCGCGGGGTCTCTGCCCCGACCAAAGCCCTCCACCCCGGCTCCCCGACCGGTCGTCGGGAGTTACGGCGGCCGTCGCGTCGGCGCGCACAGCACAAAATCATACCTGAATTCCATATCGCACGTGCCAATCCTCAAACCCGTGTCGCTCCAGAAACGCCGGCAGGCGGCGAGGCCACGGCCGCCGCGGCCCGCGCATTGCGGGCACGCTCCGCCACTCCGCTCACCGGCCGAAGCCGGCGAGGCGTGGCGAGCCGCAACGACTACGCAAAAGCGCGCAGCAGAATGAATAAAAAATCAGCCTCGAGAGCGACATTCGCAATCGACGCGCTCCCAGTTCCCGCGCGTCCCGCACCACGTGGCGGCGTTTCTTCCGCTTGCCCGCTCGGACCTTCCCTCGAAGCTCCCCTCCGATGCGGCAGCGAACGACCAACAAGCACAAACAGGAAAGAGGGGTTACAAGGAAAAGGACGAAAACAGCACAAGCGCCGAGGTGGCGCGCGGAAAGGCCAGGGCAGCTGCACGCAAAAAAAAAAACGCAGACGTAAAGACGGCCGCTGCAAGGTTCGCACGTTTGCGCACGCGAGACGAAAGCCACGCGTGTGCGCGTGGGGGAAAAAACAAAAAAAGAAAAACGAGACGAGACGGACCAACGTGCCAGCGCGCCAACGTGCCAGCGCGCCAACGTGCCAGCGGCAGAGGCACACAAGCCTGGGCCGGCGCCCCGCTCAGAGGCGGTGAGTTTGCGTGGGTGCAAGCGCCCCGCTCGGAGGCGGTGAGTTTGCGTGGGTGCAAGCGAGCCGCCGCAGTTGCTGGGCCTCGACTCTGCAGCACGCATCGATTCTTCGGAAAAGCTCTCCCTGCCGCTCACCTCCACCGGCGCTCGCTACCGCACAAACATCTTGCCGGTGTACATGTCGACGCAGCAGACGGTCACGACGACCGCCCAGGCGCACGTGCAGCAAAAGCCGACGACGCACCCGACGACGCCAAACGCAGCGACGTCGAGCACCTCGCCGAGGCGGAACGCTAGCGCCGCACTGAGCCCCACCGGGAAGACCGGCCCCCACCAAGCCGGGGTGTACGACGGAAGCGTCGGCAGCGCAAACGCCCGCCGGCGACGCGAACGCGAGGCGGCCGAGACCAACGCAGGACACGAAACGTGCCGGTTCTGGAGCTCGGAGCGAGCGCACGCTGCGTTGGTCTCGACGCCACCGTCGCCACTTTCGACCCGGTCCGCTTGGGCAGAAGGGCTCGGGGAAGGTGCGCCGCCCGACGAGGCGCGACAAGACCCAGGGCCCCCCGGAGCGTCGCCGACCAGCCCGGCCTCGATCACCGCGCCAAGAGTCGGACCCTGCGAGAGCTCGAGCGCGTTTCGCCCCCCGTCTTCCACCTCGCCGTCGCGCTCGACGTCCGCTCCGCCCCTCGCCGCTCCGCCCCTCGCCGCTCCTCCCCTCACCGCTGCGCCCATCGCCTCTCCGGCTCCCTCGCCGTGCGAGGCGAGCGCCTTCACCGAGGCGCAGCCGATGGCCCCCAGGGCCATCGGAAGCCACCACATGATGCAGCCGAACGCGAACAGCCCGAGCAGCACAAACGACGCGGCCACCGAGGGAGAGCCCAGCGCGAGCGAGAGCAGGTCGGGGGACAGCGCGACGCGGTCGGCGCCGACGCCGTCGGCGTTGGAGAGAAAGCTCGGAGCCTCGAGCGAGACGATCCCGTCGAGCGAGGTGAGGCCGCGATCGTCGAGCGCGACGCGCACCTCGTCGACAACGAGCACCAGCCCCGAGGAAGAGGGCGAGGCCAGGGCGGCGAGGCCGGACGAGGCGCCCAAGGCCAGCCCCGAGACGCGGTCCGTCGGGACGGCAACGTCCCGCGAGCTCTGGATCCTCTGAAAGACGATCGGAAGCGCGACGCCAATCTCCACAAAGGCGCCGCCGAGGATGGCGATGGGGGCGTTCGGGAAGAGCGTCGAGAGCACGACGCGCGGGGGCGGAAAGCCGCTCAGCACGACCTTCTCGAACAGGATGAACAGCACGAAAAAACACTGCAGAACCGTCATGCTCGTCAGCAGCAGCGACGCGTAGAGAACGTGCCTCCCCTCGGCGAAGAGGCCGTTGACGCCGCAGAGCGCCGCCACCTTGCCGCCCGCCGAGGCGGCGGCAGCTCCAGGCATGACCGTCAGCACCCAAAAGGGCAGGGTGTTCTTCAGCTCGGCGGTCGAAAACTGGGCCAGGTGAAACGTCACAAACACCATGAACACGAGCGCAAACGCCCACGAGATCCAGAAGAACGGAAGCGTGCAGACCACCCCAATCCTGCCAAAGTACAGCTCCGTGTACCGAGCCGCCCCCGCGACCAGCAGCGCCACGGCGATGGGGATGAGCCCGGAGAAGAAAAAGTCGGGGTCGCGGTTGACGGCGAGCTCGTGCATGCCGGAGGCTCCCAGCAGCACCACGCGGTACGCCATCGCCGCCGAGAGCACCAAAAAGGCCACCAGCGCCGCCCACCACAGCCCCCACCCCAGCGCGTTCGACCACTCGCCCAGAAACGGACACGTCGCGAACAGCGTCCCGACGAGCGAGGTCGTCGTGCAAATGTTGAACAGCGACGTGCTCAGGTAGCGGCACGCGTCGCGCCGATCCCGAAGAAGGTACAGGGGCGCAGGCACGACCCCGAAGAGACGAGCCGTCGCGGGCCGCCCGCCCGCAGCGGGAGAGGGAGAGGGAGAGGGCGAGGGCGCGGGTTCCGGCCCCAGCTCTTCCACCCGCATCGCGGCGGCATGCATGCGCGACCACACAGCGACTCGACCGACACAATGCTGTGCGAAACCTTCTTGCACCAGCAGGGATGACGAAACTCCCGACGAAAGCTGTAGCGTAAGAGGCAAACTACGCGGGACGCGCGAGCGCGGGGCGCACGCGGCGCCACAGCGCGCGCCGCGACCCCTTTCGACCGCAGCACCGTTTGCGTACGCACAAACGAATCTTTGGGGGATCGGGATTGCAGCGGGGCGCTCCCACGATCGGTCGCCTCGCGGCTCGGGGCTCGCGCGCGCCGCCGCGCGCGCGCGCGCGGCTCGCTCTGCCCTACCCGTCGATCTGCCGCTTCCGGGCCTCGCGTCACGTCACGTCCCCGCCGGTCGTCAATCCCCCATTGCAGCCGCAGCTGGGGGCCGGGCGCCTTTGCTCGCCGCAATCCTTCCCGCTGAATCGGCGTGTTGGCTCGCCGCAATCCTTCCCGCTGAATCGGCGTGTTGGCTCGCCGCAATCCTTCCCGCTGAATCGGCGTGTTGGCTCGCCGCAATCCTTCCCGTTGGGCCATCGCTGGAAACGCGGAACGCAGAGGCGCGCCCGCCGAGGGCCTTTGGAGCCTCAAGGCGCGCTGCAGACGGCGCCAGGCTCCAGGCGCCCGGGCAAGTTTCGAGGCGCCCGCCACGACGCGGCGCGACGCACCCGATCTGCTCTGCTCGACGCTGTCATCCGCACGGTTTACAGGGGCGCGCGATAAAGCCTGGCTCGTCGCGGCGCGTGGCGGACGGCGGCGCCTGGGCCGCCTCTAGCGTTCCGGGGGATGCAGCTCCCGGCCGGCGGTCGCCTCGGCTCGCACTCGGATGCGTCCGATTCAACGAAAAGCGCGAAAGCGCGCGGTTCTCCTCCTCCTCCAAACCCTCGGACCCAAAGTCAATCACACGGGCCTCGCTGGAGCTCGAGCTCCCGGCCTCCCCGCCTCCCCAGCGCAGCTTCAGCTGCGCGCGCTCTTCGTCGTTCTCAAAATCGCCGCGCGGCTCTCTCACGGCGCCGCTCGACTGGCTCTCGTATCCGCCCGTTTCCTTTGCTCCAGAATGCAAACTCTCCTTCTCTCTCTTCCTCCCTCTCCCCCTCCTTCCTTCCCTCCCCCAGATCCACCGCCCTCCCTCCTAAAAGGGGTACTGGGCGCCCGTCTGCTTGACGAGCTCGTTCCAGAGCTCGGCGCGCTTCTCGGGGTGGTAGCACACCTCGGGGAACGCCCTGAGGCGCTTGCCGACCACAAAGCCGCCCTGCTTGAGCAGGCGCTTGTCGACGGCGGCCAGATACTCGTCTGACGTCTCGTTGGCGTCCACGCCCACAAAGGCGGGCACGAATCCCCAGCCCTCGGCCAGCAGCTTGGTGTGCACCGTGCCGGGCTCGACGGCCAGCGAGACCACGGGCGACCCGGCCGCCTCGAGGCGCTGCGCCAGCTCGACCGTCCAGGCGGACATGGCCAGCTTGGCCTGGCCGTAAGCCTCGAGGCCGTTGCGCTCGTAGGGCGAGAACTGGGCGCGGATGGCCTCAAAGTCGAGGTCGTCCGACTGCGAGATGGACGTCACGTTCAGGACGCGCTCCGACACGGACGGCAGCAGCTCGGCCGTCAGCAAAAAGTGCGCGGCCACGTTGACCGCCCACGTGAGCTCGAGCCCGTCCTTGGTCTCCTCGCGCCCCAGGTTGACGGCGCCCGCGTTGTTCACCAGCGCCGTGATCTTGCCGCCCAGCTTGGGCAGGTCGTCCTTGACGTTGGCGGCAAACTCGCGCACCGCCTCCATCGAAGACAGATCGTACGTGTACTCGAGCACGTTGTCGCGCCCAGAGTGCCCGCGGATCTGGTCTGCGGCGCGCTGCACGCGTGACCGCTTCCGGCCGTGCAGCAGCACGGTCGCGTTGTGCGACGCCAGAAGCGTGGCCGTGTTCAGACCGATGCCGTCCGTAGAGCCGGTCACCAGGTACGTTTTGCCGGACAGGTCTACCTTTGGCGCCTCCAGCGCGTCGTACCCGTGCGCGTAGCCGCGGCGGGGAGGGACGGACGACAGTTGCTGCGCCCCGGCGAGCCCGCAGCGGGGCAGCGCGCGGCGCGCGGCGCGCAGCGACGAGGCGACCAACATCGACATGGGCGGAGCTGGCTGAAGCCTGGCAGAGTCGAGGTCGACGAGTGCGATCGGTCGCGGAGAGAATGCGAACCGGTCGACGAAGGGACGAGAGCGAGAGCGGGACGCGCGGGGCGCAATTCCTCCTGCGTCTCGGAAGCGGTCGGGTCGCGAAAGTCGCGAGAGCCGCAAGGGTCGCGGGTCGAGCGCGTCGAAAAGCGAGAGAAGCGACGAACCGAAAGGAAGCGGCGGTGCGGGCGCAGGCAGCCGGCCCGGCATTTGTAGAAACCCGATCGCCACGACGAGGTGTCGGAGCCACGGTCCACGTGCGCTTTCCCGCCTCGCGCGCGCGCGTCGCAGCTCGCCGCGTCGGTCGCCGCATCGTCCGCCGTGGCAGGCGCCCTCCGACACTCTCGGCGAGCATGCCGACCCTCGGACGTCCTTTGAAGCGAAACGGCGCCAACAGACGCGAATTCAGCGATGGCACCGCCGACGCCCGCGCGACGACTTTGCCCTCGTTCGCCTCGTCACCCCCGTCTGACGTCGACCCGCACCGGCGCAGGCTGCCTAACCCGGGCGCCAGGGACGGCACCGTCGGATGCCCCTCGCCCGGCCCCAGGAGAGGCGTGCACTGCGCTCTCGGGGCGCGAGTCGCCGAACGCTCTTCGCGTCTGCCCGCGGGGCGAAGGCGGCCGTGCGGTGGGGGTTTTCGGGTCGTCTGGTCTTTTCGCCTTGTCATCGGCGGCGGCGGCAGGGAGTTGGGGGGGGGGATCTCGTGCACGCCCGCGGACGTGGCCGCATCACGTGCGGACGCGCGGCGACGACCGACGATTTCCCGGCTGGGCGGAGTTTTCGATTCCGCTGCGGTGCTCCGTTCCCTTTGGGGGGAGGGGAGGCGTCTGGCGCCGCGACGGGCGGGGATCTCACCCGTCGGGAGGGGCGTCTCCCTAGGGGAGCCGAGCCTGGCGGGCGATGGGCGATCGCCCTTTCGCTCGCGGTGGCAGGCTTGCGGTACGATCCGTTAAGAAGCGACCGTCTCTTTCTCCTCCCCGCGCCTGCGACGACCCCCGAACGGGACCCGCCCCCCGCCCCCCGCCCTGCCCCTCGTCTG
>PEIA01002789.1:0-13869 GCA_003613005.1 Prototheca ciferrii
GGCGACGACGAGGGCGACGACGGCGGCGCCGGAGCCGCCAAGACGGCCGCCGACGGCGAGGACGCCCGCGCGACGCCCGGCGCCTCCAAGGTCGGCTGGATCGAAAAGCACGCCGGTGACTCGCGCGCGTTGGGACACTTCCCCATCGACTCGTGGAAGTGGCTGCGCCGCTTCTTCGTGCTCAAGGGCGGCGCCGCGGCGACGCTGAGCTACTACAAAAACCCCGAGGAGTTTCACACCGGCAACGCCGCGCGCGTCGTCGTCAAGCTGCGCGACTGCGTCGTCGAGGACTGGGAGGGCCGCGGCCGCAAGGGCGAGTCGGGCGCCAACCTCATCCGCATCATCAACAAGGACCCCTCGCTGCCCGTCGCCAAGAACAACCACGAGCTCATGCTCCGCACGCTCGACAACCAGGACAAGACCGAGTGGCTCCAGGCGCTCCGCTCCGCCTCGGGGTCGATCGCACCTCCGCCCAAGAAGAAGAAGCCCGTCGCTCAAAAGGGAGGCGACAAGGGCGACAAGAAGGAGGGCGAGGAGGGCGGCGCCGGCGGCGAGCCCCCCAAGCCCGGCACCGTGCGCGTGGTCATCCCCAACCAGCCGCCCGTGCAGCCCCCGCGCGGCTTCTTCGGACGCTCCGTGGCCGCCACGCGCGACGCGGGCACGGCCGCCAAGCGCGGCCTGGGCTTTGGCAAGGGTAGCGAGGAGGCCGTCGCCGAGGCCACCGTCGGCGGCAAGACGATCGAGGTGCCCACCGTCGAGGACATCGACACGTACTACGACAAGCTCGGCACCTTTACGGGCCTCTACGCGCGCACCGTGTTCGACCGCATGGCGCGCACCGTGCCGAAGGCCATCATCCTCTGTCAGGTCATCAGGTCGCGAGACCGTCTGCTCGACCAGCTCTACAGCTATCTCTCGAGCCTCAAGCCCAAGGAGATTGACGAGCTGCTCGCCGAGGACCCCTCGGTCATCAAGCGCCGCGCGGCCGCGCGCCAGGCCGTCAAGGAGCTCATCGACTCGCTCAACGAGGTGCGCCAGGCGCAGGAGGACCGCGCGGACCTCGACGTCAAGACGCGCGACCCCTCGGCCTTCGTCACCGTGCGCGCGCTCGTCCTCGCGGGAGCCTACCCGCTCGTGCCCTCCAACGCCGTGCCGCCCAAGTTTGACGTCCTCCGCGTCTACGGAGCGTTCACCCCCGTCTCGCTCCTCGCGGGCTACGAGACGGGACCGCCCCCCAAGCTCGGGCCCGAGGTCAAGCAGCTCCCCTCCAGCAAGCCGTCGGCAGCCCCGCCGGCGTCCCAGGCCGTCGCCGCAGCCGACGGAGCCGCCAAGGAAACCTCGCCCGCGCCGCGTCCCAGGACCTCGGATGCCCAGTCACCACCCCCCGCGGGAACTGCCTCGCCCGCCGCGCAGGCCTCGCTCGAAGCCATGCGCCCCAGGCGCCAGGCGCCCCCGCCCCCGCCCAGGTAGAGGCTCGCTCAGAAACGGGTTCCTCCGATCACACGCGGCGACCCCGAGCGAGTGCGGCCCGGCGGGCTGCCCTCTCTTTCTACTTTTCCGCCTCTCGCTTTTCCCTTGCCGGTAGGCGGGGGCCGTCGCCGGGAAGCGCTCTCACACCGAGCCGATCGGCCGCTCCCCGCCGGCACAACTGGGCATCCAAGCTGCTTGTCCTCCCGTGCCGGCCCCTGGGAAGCAAAGGGCACGGCACACCTCCCTGGACTTTTCCCCGCCCGCACCCGCGCCGGCTTCCTTCGGGCTTTTGGGCTCTGCGAGGAAGGAACGACGCGTGCGTGCAGGGGGGGGGAGGGAGAGGGCGACGCTGCTCGGCTCGCAGCTCTGCTGCAAAGTTCTCGTCTCTTTCTGACCGTCTGGCGCATTCGTTTTCTTTCGACCGCTTCCGCGGGTGCCACGCCAAGGGGGGGGGGGAGGAGGGGGAGGAGGGAGTGGTGACGTGTTCGAGCAAAGACGGGAGCGCGGATCCGCCGGGAAAAAGAAACGAAGAGGGAAACGCGGACCAATGCCGCCATCTCTTTGGTGCCCTTGCCCCTGTTCTTGACGCTTTCCTCGCAAACCCTCGCCTGCCCTCTCGTCGCACCTCCTTTGTTCCCCTCTTCACCATCCTTACCTCTTCTCGATGCGCCGCGACGGTTTCTTTCCGCATGTGTTGTCTCGTCTTGTCGATGCCCTAGAATCGAGCGCTACCCCCGAGGGAGGGCGGGGGATGAAGTGCGCACAGGAGACGGCCTCGAACCCTCTCCCGCAACGGTGTGCGTGCTGCCATCGCGTCCCCTCCGAGCCGGGTCAACGAAGCGGCCACGCATCGGGTCTTTGCGGCGTGCGAAACCATGCGAGTTACAGTGTCAGTGCGAAGATGGCAGCGACGACACGCGCAAGGATGGGGCGCCCTGCAGGTGCCGTCCGTTGTGTTCGGGACGAGCGCATCGCGATCGAACGTGACGTGACAGGCAGAGGTGAAGAGCCGTAGCCAACGGAACGAGTGAGGATGACGTCGAAAGCGCCGGAAGGCTGAGGGGTGGGGTTTGCGGGAACAGAGGGAGAGGGAGAAAGTTCGGGAGAAAAGGACAAGCAACCTGGGTCGCATTGGAACCGCAAAAGAAAAAGGAAAACCCAAGAAGCAACCTTGAGCGGACACGCTGCTCTCCCCAAAAATGTGAAAAGAGAGGACAATGGGAAAAAACGAGAAAAGATGAGCGCTGAGAAGGGCGAACGTTGCGCGAATGTTGCGCAGATCGCGTGGATACGACGGGGACAGAAAGCCGGAGGGATCGTGCCGTCGACCTTCAGGCAGAAGCAAGGCGGGATGCGTCGCAGCAGAAAATGACCGAGGGGAAAAGGCGTGACAGAGAACCAACAGCCGAGCAAGTACGCATGGAGGACACATTGAGAGAGAATGAACGGAAAGCAAGGAAAGAAAAGGAGAATGGGGGCAAGCAAAGAGAAAAAGGCCGCAGATGAGGGGGAAACAACAGACGAAAGGACAGAGGACGGGCAATCACGGGAACGAAGCGTCCAGCTTTATGGCGCCGCAAGGCAAAAGGTCTGGCAAGGCGGCTGTCCTCCATTCTCGGGCGGCAGAAAGAGAGGCATGAGCACCAGTGCACCGAGGAGATGGCGATCGGAAGTGCAGAGCCGATCAGCAGCAAGCTCAAGGTGAAGGGGTTGCGAGAAGCACAAGACGACAGGCGAGTGCTCTGCCTCATTCGAAGCGCAAGCGGTAGAAAAACAGTCCCGGTCGGCTACCGAGGTTGCGCAGCGGAAAGGACGCAGGAGTGACTCAAAATCAGAGGTCCGCAATGGTGCGAATGTGTCGAGATGATGACCGTGGAGATGGCCAGAGCTGTGTGCGAGCTAGACGTGGCGCAAAGGAGGTGTGGCAGCAAGGTCACGCTCCCGTCTCCTCTCCTGCAATGCACCTCAAGCCCAGAGCGCGACCGCCGCCATGGCAAGCGCTCCAGAGTAGAGCGAGACAAAGCTGGCCATCTTACCCCTCTTGCTCTGGGCCCTGAGCCAGGCGGACCGCGTCATCTGAGGCTCGAGCAACTCGACAAGACCGACGTAGAGCAACATCCCAGAGGCGACAGCGTCGAGCAAGCCCTCGACCGCCAAAAGCCCGCGACCGCGGTTGGCGTAGCCCTCGCGCAGCAGCACGCCTAGCCCGATGCCCGCGGGCGTGGCTGCGGCAAATCCGCACGCGAGCGCAGCGGCGCGACTGGACGAGACGCCCGAGGCCGCGGTCGTCGAGCCCAACGCGAGGCCCTCGAAGAACTGGTGCAGGCAAATGGCCGCCAGGAGCGTAAAAAACGCGTCACCCGTGGTCACGCCGAGGGAGAGACCGATCAACACGCTGTGGAACAGCACGCCCGCCTCGAGCATGTACAGCCCGAGTGCGCGGCGCGACTTGCTCTTGCGGTGCGCCGGCGGAGGGTTTGGACCCAGCAGCGGCGATGGAAGGCCCGCGGGAGCCGATCGACGCGCAATGCGACTCGGGGAGCGCAAAGCGCCGCCAAAACGAGGCCCAGAGTGCTCTGGGGAGCCCGACAGGGCCACGGGACCAGCAAATGCAGACCCAGCAGTCTCCGAGGCACATGGAGGACGTCCGGGCTGCGGCGGACGGTCGGAAGCGTTGCAGCTACCCAGAGCGCCGGGAGCACCTCCCGGCGCCCGGACGAATCCCTCATGAAAGCTCTCGCGGCGACTCCCCGGCTCGGTGTGCCACGGCCGGGTCATGTTGGGGATCGGCATCACCTCGCCCGTCAACGAGGCGCCCGCAGACGAGCATCGATTCTTGGCGTGCAAGACCGTTCCGATCGCGTCCCTCTCCGCGTCGCTGCCGTCGCCATCGTTACCTGCCGTGCCTCTACGCCTGCGAGCCGACGTGGTCGCTGGCGAGCGGCCATCGGCAGAGGAGTGCTCGGGGCCGAGCAGGGTCTCGAGCAGTGAGGCAGAATCCTCGACGTCGTCTTCCTCAGAAAGCTCGTCCTCCCCGTCCGGAGGATCGCCAGAGGTCGTTTTCGAAAACGCGCCGTTGATAGACCCCAGTACGCGGCGATCGCCCTTGACGCACCCGTCCGCGGACAACGCCCCAGGCCCAGATTGACGCGTCTCTCGGACCTCTCCACGGCCCAGCCGCTTGCTGCCCTTCTCCTTCTTTCCCTTGGCGCCATTATCAACAGCATCATCATCGTCGCCGTCGTCCTGGTGGTCGTAAATGCCCTCAATATCCAGCTCCTCGTCGATCACATCGTCGTCTTGTGACGGCTCGCTCGCAACGGTCTCCGAAGCGGCGGGAGCTGCCAGCCCAGGAGTGCGAGAGGCGAGAGCTCCACACCCCGGAGCGACCGCGCCGCGGGGCGACGCGGCCGCGGCAATTCCATCCTCGATTGCTCCAGCAGCATCGCCCATGGCCGCCGAGCCAAGCGAGACCTGCCGTTGGGCGTTCCAGAGCCCTCCGTGCGCCCCCGTTGCGAGCAGAGCCGATCCGCCCCCAGCTGCAGCGTGCCTTTGATCCTCGCTTCCGGCGTCCGCCCGGTGCTCGAGGGAGTCGAGCATCCCCTCGTACCCTGCGCCCGCCTCCTCCCGCTTGCCGGTGCCGCCAAGCACGGCCCCGAGGCTAGCGCGGCCCTTGGCACCCTCGCCCTTGAGTGCGGCGGCACAGGCGCCGAGGCCGCGGGTGGCGTCGTCTCGACTGGGCTTTTGCACGCGGTGGCTGGCGACGGCGCCGCGCGAAAAGCTGCCGTTGGAGGCTGAGGGCGGCGGGCGAGGAAGCCCGTGCGCGTGTGCATGGCCGCCCATAAGCGACCATTCGAGTACCTGCATGACCAGCAGCGTGGTGAGCACCACAAAGTAGGGCACCACCTCAGCACCATTCTTCCAGACGCCCGTGGCTCCCTCGAGCGCCTTTCCGACGCTCTTAACCGCAGGCGGGAGCATGTGCAACAGAGAGGTCGCAAGGATGGTCCCAAACCCGAAGAACGAGCCCAGGTGGATCAGGTAGCCTGCCAAGGCGCGGCGACGGCGGGCGCGCAGCGTCGCCTCGGACGGCGGCGGACGAGCCGCAAGCCACCGGGGAGACTCTTGAACAGACTGAGACGCTCCAAACCAGCTTCCGGGTGAGCTCGGCTGCGGAGGATGACGCAAAGTCCCGAGGTGCGACCCTGCGCCCTCCCCGTGGTCATGACCATGACCGTGACCGTGGTCGAGCCCGTGACCGTGACCGTGGTCGAGCCCGTGACCGTGACCATGGCCGTGGCCAAAGTCGATCAGCGGTTCCGCCACATCTCCGCTTGCGCCGTGCTCGCCCCGCGTCTCCTCCGCCTCCTCCCAGCGGACGCTTCCAGCGCCCTGGGGCCTCGGCAGCCGGGCGCGTTGCGTCTCCTCTCGGCAGATACGCCGATCTTCGATCTCCTCGCGGTGCAGCGAGTACGGGATCAGGGTGCCGCACAGGCCGGCGAGCATGAGCGCCATGGCGCCGGCGGCATGCGCCCACATGCTGTACGGCTCGTTGCCGTCGTCGCCGTTGTCGGCGTCGTCCGCGGCGACGGCCGCGGCCAGCGCGTACTCTGGGGCCATAACCGGGTTCACCGCCCACAGGTGGCCAAGCTGCATGGGCCGGGCGAACGCTGTCGCGCACTCGAGCGCGCACGCGGTCGCCAGCATCGCTACACGCGCGAGTGGTGCCATATCGAGATCGCGAGGCGTCGAGAAGACGCCGACGGGGCGCGAGGGACGCGAACGCACCGCGAGCGGGATCCGCCCGGGAGAAGCCCGGTCCTCGCGCTCGCGCTCGCCCAAGTAGGGCGGGGCCCGCAACGAGGGAGGTCGGGCCTCCGCTCGAAGCGAAAGCAGCAACGAGGATTGGAGACGGAGGCGCGCGCAGATCGCGGCCAATGCAGTCGCGGTTTCGAATGGGAAGGCCGCACGGCGGTGGAGCTGGCTCTACGGTGGACCGAGAGCGCGCGCGCGCCCGCCGCAGCCGCCTCGGCGCGTGGCGGGACGAGGGGCGGAGGCGGAACAGAGGGGCAGAGGCAGGACCTCCCTCCCGTACTAGGTAGACACCCCTCCCTCGCCCCCTCCCGCACGCGGTAGACGCACCCCTCTCTCGCCCCCCCGCCCCACCGCCGGAGCCGCGGTCGCGCCGGCGAGGGCGCGCCCGGAGGGCGCGAGGAGCGGTCGCGCGAGACTCCTGCCTCGGGGGGGTCGTCCGATCGCCTCGGCAGGGTCAAGGCGAATACGCAACTTTAGAAAAGCTTCGGGGAGCCGCGTTTCGAGCTCGACAGAGTCGCGACGCCCAGACGTACCGTGGCGCTTTGCGCGCGCCTCCGCGCCTGTCCTCTCCAGTACCGCGTCTCTCTCCCTCCGTCGCGCTTCCCGCGGGGCTCACGCGAGGGCCGCGGCGCGTCTGCGCGACGCATCGGTGCTGCCTCGCGTTCTGGACGCCCATCGGAATCCTTTCTTTTTTCGACGTGCCATCGCAATGCGCTTGCCACTCGACACAGGACGCGCCCCTTCCCGGGCGAGGGACGGCAAATCCCGTCTCCTCGGCTCGTTGTTGCCTTCCACAGGTGCGCCGTTGGAGGGCTGCGTCCGCCCCGCCGTTGCTCGTTGGGCACAACCTGGGAGCTCCTGGCCTAGCGAAGACGTCGTATGCGCGCTATCTTTTCAAAATAGCTCTGATGCGGACCGCGGCCGCCGCGGCCGGAGTGCCGCGTTCCGGCACTCCGGCCGCGACTCACCGCGCTGCTCCCCCCCGACTGGTCGGACCGCCCCCGGCTGATCCCGCGCGCTCCCAATGCGGCTCAGCGAGACTGTCCTGTTGTTTTTTTTGCCGATTGGGCTGCCATCCTTTGCGAGAATCGAGGGTCGCGACGCGCCCACGGCGCAGGACGCGCGCCCCCACTCCCCTCCTTTGCGCGCCGCGTCCGAGCTCGCACGAGCGTGACCTCTCCCTCGGTGGCGCTTTGTTCGAGCCACCGCACGCCCACTGTGCGCATCGTTGCGATCTTGGAAGCGCGCGCGACGTCCGCGTCACACCGCTGCGCGCGTCGAGGGATTTCTAGCCGTCGCGGCGGCGACGGTACGGCAAGCATCGCCGCGTGGCCACGAAACGAGAATGGACAGGAGTAGGGCGAGGTCCTGCGCCTGTCGACGCGAGGGACGCAGTCGATCAAGCGCGATGCTTGTGGACCGAGTGCGCCGCCGCACTTTGCTACTCGTCGCTCGACGCGCCATACGGAGCGTCGGATGCCCTGGAACGGCGCATCTCGCGGCCTCTCGTAGATAGGTGTCCATGCGGCGCTCGGGAGGCGAAAGAAAAAAAAGTGCGCGGACCGATGCGTCTCCGGAAAGCCCGCACGCCAGCTTTCGTGCTGTTACGCGCTATCTGACTTCGCTCTCCTGACCGTTTTCCAACCCCTGCTCTCTCGCCCCCGCGCTCGCGATGCGTCGCAGGCGTTCAACGCTTGATCCGGAACCGCCCGCAAGCCCTCGTGTTGATGCTCACTTTGCTCGCCGTGTTGGGAGTGCTGGCGCTCACCAGCCACGGCCACTCTTCGACCGGCTCCAGCTACAAGGCGGGCGTCGGTCGAGTGCTCGCCGACGCGTCACAGCCGTGCATCCACTCATGCGGCGAGTGTGCTGGCAGGTACCAGGGTGGTGGGTTTGCGTGGGTGCACCCCGGGTCGCGCGCGGCCGCGGCCAACGGTTCGGCCGCCGCAGAGGCATTTGATGCCCCCGACCCGTGGCCTCGGGTGACCACCGACACGATCGAGGAATGGTGGAGCGCGGTGCCGGCGGTCGACCCGACCAAGGTGCTGGTTGAGTTTGGTGCACGCGGCAAAAAGCTGCCTCTCGCGCGCGCGCTCGACCTGAACGCCGCGGAATTGCCGATCGATCCGGCGGTTGCATCGTCTCCCAAGAACGCGCCGGCGGACACCGAGGTGCTTGCGCATCGCAGCGATGTCGTGCTGCTCATCGCCATCACCTCGGACTGCTGTTCTGCCCGTGCTGCAGCCCGCAGGGAGGTCGTGCGCGCTACGTGGGCTGGAACCGCGCACATGCGTGGCGACGCGACCGTCCGCGTGCGCTTCGTTCTCGCACAGCCAAAAGATGGCGCCACGGCGGCGCGATGGGCGCCGCTGCTCTCCAAGGAGGCCGCCGCGCGAGGCGACATTGTCTTCGTCAGGGGCGCCGACACCTACCACACGCTGCCCAACAAGACGCTCAGGACGCTGCGCTACGCGCATTATATGGGAGCGACGCACCTGCTAAAGACGGACGACGACTGCTTCGTTCGCGTCGAGCGCCTGCTGATGTCGCTGCGTCCTTGGAACCTGCAGCGCACGCTACAAAACCCATCTTCGCAAGACACTCGCATGACGAGACTGTACCTCGGGGGGGTCGAGAATCCGCGCGGCTTTAGGCCCGTGCGCGATCCAAAGTCCAAGTGGTTTATTTCCCCGCGTGAGCTCCCCGACGAAAGCCTCCCAATCGGCATCAAGTACGCCGCCGGGTGGGGATACCTCTTGAGCGCCGACGTCCTCGCAGGCATGCTCGCCACCGTCGATCTGTGGGAGTCGGGCTCGCCCATGCGCCCGGCGTGGTTTGGCCGCCTCGATTGGGAAGACGTGCTGATCGGCGCCATCGCCCACGAGCTCAGGCTCAAACCGGAGCGCCACGGCGGCTTCCAGTCTGCCTGGCAGCGCTGCGCCAACGATGCCGTGGTTCGACACCTCGACGTCGACGCCCCCAGACTCATGGAGGGGCTCGCGGCCCAGGACGCCTCAGGGCTCTGGGACCAGGTCACCATCCGTTGCTCCTCCGGAAAGCACATGCCTGGAAATTACCAGCAGTGGATCACCTGGCGCAACAACCTCAAGGGCGTCGACCCGCTCTAAACAAGGCTCTTGGTGGTCGACCTGCCTTTTTTTATTAATCCCCTCGATGACCGACCCACACCGAGGGGCGTTCCACGGTAGAGGCGTACTTGTGCAAGCCGTGCACGAGCCAGCGCGATCGGCACGCCGGTCGAGATTGTCAACGCTGCTGTGTCCACGACGGCTCACGCGCACGCCGACGGCCCGGTGCTCTCTGCGATCATTGCCATAAACTGACGGTTCCAGCGACTACGCTTTTTCAGATGCGTACTCTTCCCGCCCGAGCTGCCTCCGCACACCGTTTGCAACGTGCGAGGCTAGACAGGCATCACCAGGAGCCTCCTGGATTTCACGCTGCGCCAACCCTTTGCAATCCGATAACCAAACCTGCTACACTTCCCGCTGATCTGTTTTTTTCACGCGTGCCGTTGTCGACTTGCGCCTCCAGCGGCGATGCTGGGGGCGGCCGCGGACCCCTTGATCATTTTGATTTATCATGCGCCGACCAACGATCGGCGCGAACGCCCCAGAAGAGCTGTCGCCAAAAAGGCAGCCAGCAAGGGTCGACGTGGTTCTACCCGCTACTATCTCAACGTGGGAAGATCGAGCAGCTCCGTTCTTGGCTCTCGCGCCTTCCCCTGTTATGCAACCGGCACGACGGGGGCAGTTGGAGTCACAGACGACAGAAAGCACAATCTCTGCATTTTGGCTCACTTTTTATGCATTCGCGCATTGCCCACTGCCCGGTTGACCTTTGGTCGTCTAGATGTCTTTGCATAGTCATCTTTGCTCAGCATGCTTTTCCCCTCCCCCCACGATCGTTTTCACATTTCATTACTGGCTATGCTAGCCCACCTGCTTGACTATCGGCCGTATCACAGAGAAAGGCAGCGACGATGACAAAAAAAGCACGGGAAAAGGTGAGCAGGGGAGAGGGTGCGCGAGCGGAAGCGAAGAGGGCGCAGCACAGGAGTCGCCAGAACGATGCAAGTGCGGATGGCAATGGGCAAGAAACGCGCCATCGAGCGATCGACCACGAGCACATCGCACGCGTGGCGGCATTTTTTTGCAGGAAAAATCAAAATGCTGATGGAACGGGAGGCCGCACTCGCACTCGGTGGGGCCGGGTGGCATTTGGGGGTGACCAGATGCGAGAGAGGCAGAGAGGACGAAAATCCGGGGCTAGCGGGCGCGAGAAGACGGAGTGAAAGAAAAAGGAACCGAAAAGGTAGAGTAGAAGACCGCAAAGGATGTGAACGACGAGGAGGGAGCGAATGCGGGGCTTTATGAACGGCTGCTGGTGCGTTGGAGCAGTCTCTGGCTGGCTTTCGAAGACAAAACTCAGAGAGGACAGAGAAGAGCCTGGCGGAACGGCCCCACATCTTCTCGCCGAAGCGCCGCCCATCGCTGCGTGCACAGAAAGAAACAACGGGGCCCGGTCCTCGCACCGTTGGGCGGGGCGCAAAGCTACGGGGTTTCGCCACGCTTCTCATTTGGTGCGTGAAAGCTCGTGCGAGGCACCAAAGGCTCTTCCGCAGCGCTTGCCACGATCGAGCCGATCCAGGAGGGCGCTCGTCTTCACCGCAGCTTCCGAGGCCGGGCGGATTGCCGCTTGTGCTGCGCCTGAAAGTGGGAGCCGGTAGGGCGCGTTTTCAGCGCCGAGCCAGGAGGGGTGTCGGGTGCAACAAGAGAGGCGCTCACGTTACGTTGCCCTGCTCGTCCTTTTCCCAAAGGTTCTCGAGAGCCTTGGCCCAGTCGTTGGCAGCAGAGTGCGCAATCTTGCGAGCGAGCAGCATGCACTTTGGCGAGGTGGAGTTGAAGTGGCTCGCACGAAGGGCCGCGGCGATGTGGGCATCCTCGAGCTTGGAGACCATGTCGTCGACGGCAGCGGTGGCGGCGCTGCCCTCCGTAATGTCGCCGCCGACGCTGGCGGCCAGCTCCTTGAGCTCCCCAAAGCTCTTCTTGCGCATCCCGTCGACCTCGTCGCGCTCGGTGGGCGTGCCGTACAGGTAGGCGTCGACAAACTTGCCCAACTGAACGGACGCGTGCGGTGCAGGCTGGCACGAGTCATCGCCGCGCATCGCGCGGATGCGCTTTGGCTCGGCAGCATCGGCACCGTGCACGTTCGGGTGGGGCTGGCTGCCCGTCCACGAAGTGTACGTGGGTCCCCAGACCGCCGAGGTGTACTCCTCTTCGCCGCGCATCGCGATGAGCGTGGGGATGTAGTGCTCATCCGGGACGCAAAAGCGGCTGCCGGGGATGGGAAGGCAGTGCTTGCGAAAGGCCTCCATGATGACGCGGTCGCGCAGCACGAGATCGGCGTGGTGCCGCGAGAGCGTCTTCCACTGACCCGACTTGCGCCAGTTCTCGTTGGTCACGTTGTACTCTGACATGGCGGCCGCGCGGCGGAACGTCTGCACGATGTTCGGGCCGGCCGCAGATGCAAAGACGCGCGAGAGCGGCTCTGACATAAGCTGTAGGTAGAAAGCCTCGGGCGACACGAGCGGCACGCAGCTGTCGCTGATAAGCACGAAGCGCATGTTGCGCGGGTCCGCGAGTGCCGTGGCCAGCAGGTGGCGCTCGGCGTCGACCAGCGAAAAGTCGCCCCACGACACGGCGACGTGCGACGGCACCGCATGGCCGTAGAAAATCGAGCCTTCGGGAAGGTGCCAGCGTACGGGCCCGTGTACGTACACGGAGAAGAGCTCTTGGTACGGCAGGTGCAGCGGTTCGTCCCCTGGGCGGTTGCCACGCAGCAGCCTTGCGACGGTGGGATCCAGCAGGGTCGCATTTGAGCCGAGAGTCTCGCCATTGGTGTGCAAAAAGCGATCCCAGACGGCCTCGAGCGGAATCGTTCCTTTGGACAAGATCAGGAGCGCCACGCGGGGGAGACCCAACCTCGGGCGCGGCGGCTCTCCGGCCACGTCCACGAGACACGCCGGCGACTGCGGGCGCGAGTGGGGGAGGACGAGAAGTCGGGGAGGAGGGTGAGGGGGGGGGGGGGGGGGGGATGAGGGCTAACAGGACGTGGAGCCGGCGAGGAGGCAGACGCGGCCGCCGGGTCGTGCGGGTCTGTCAGATCGAATCGAACGAGTCGCCGGGAGCGGTTCAGCCGGCGACCGCAAGCGCTCGGCTGCGTCGCTACGTCGACAGAAGGGGGGGGGGAGAGACGCATTCCCATCCGTGCAAAACCTGCGCATCTGTTCGCGCTCGCGCTGCCGAGGACGCGCAGCCCCTGGCAGATCCGCCCTGGCCATTCCGTCCGTCTTGCCCGCGGCGCCGCGGGCGGGGCTTGGCCAGGCTCGGCCGAGCTGAGCAAAGCGTCGCAGGAGGGCCAAGGCCATAGTTCCGTCGGAAACGCACCGCGAGCAGCAGCGACGCATCGCTCGTAAAGTACTGTCCACGGCTGATGATGGTGAGGATGACCGCCGCGGAGAACAGCACGGCCGTGGCAGCAATAGCGCGCCTCCTGGCGCGCAGCGGTGAGAAAAGCCGGCCCATGGTGCGCGTCCACCGGGACTCCCAAGCCGCAGATCGCGTCGGCAGGACGCTTGCGGCGCCACTAGCGCCTGAAAGCGACCAGTGCCAGGCGTTTCACCGACGAGAGCGGCGCTGCGGCGCACCGTGGGGTGGGCGGGAGAAGGGCGCGCAGGAGCGCCCCAAGCGCGGGCGAGCGAGCGCGGGCGGGAGGGGTACGGGAGGGAGAAACGGAGGGAAAACGGGCCGCAGTCTGCCACCTCGCCTTTCAAGCGACCGCCTCGCGCACGGTCGTGTACGACGCATCGGCGAGGGCGACGCGTGATCGAGCCGATCCTCGGGCTAATTGCAACGACGATCGAACGCGGTCTGGGCGCGGAGCCACAAGGCTGCTGTCCGTACCCTTTGATTCGTCCGATGGGCTCGCGAGCGCGGAACGTCCGAGGGAGGGAGGGAGGGGCACGCGAGGGGAAGGAACGGCCAGCGAGGCGGTCTGCATAGAACCGCGATCGCCGCATCGGCGCGATGCACGGTACCAGCAGGCACTTTGCAGAAGAAGTGCCGCGATCGCATCTCGCGCGAGTCTAGGGCTGGTGTTCCTGGAGTTCCGGCCCGCGGAACGAGGCGAGTGCCGAGGTTAGCGGGGCCACGTGCCACAGGGACTCGTGCGACGCGTCCGAGGGACAGGGGGGGGGGGGGGAGGCCTATCGAAGGGAAATCGGAGGAGGGTTGGGGGAAACCTCGGAGAGCGGACCAGCCACCAGGGGGGGTGCTCCCGATGCCACCGTCAGGGGCATGGTCGTCAGAGTCGTCGTCTCCATGAGCCCCCGCCCCCCGTCTCCACCGTTTTCGCCTGATCTCGCGCGACCACTCTCGTCGCTCGATTGCACCTGCGATTTGGTTCAGCGCCTCTGATCCGCTCGGAACCCGGGCGCTGTCTCTTCAACGAGACGGCCGCTGCAAAGATACTCCCCGAAACGCGTCAGCGACAACAAACGGT
>PEIA01002811.1:2154-13846 GCA_003613005.1 Prototheca ciferrii
CAAGCACGAGAAAGCGCCGCGCCGCGCGCGCGAAGACGGCTCACTGCGCGTGTTCGGGCTCGAAAAGTCCTGCGGGCGGCGGGCCTGGCTGGTTGCAACCCTTGGTCATCGTGAGCGAACGGAGATGCAATGGATCGCACGTTGCGCTGTGCGTTTGTGAAATTCCTCGAAGGGTTCGTCGCCTCTGCCGTGCAGCACCGCGGCTCCGCTTTGCCGCTTCCGCGCGGAAGTGAGCGCGCGCGCGGAAGCGCGCGCGCGCGCGAAAGCGCACGCGCGCTCGTTTCTTCAAAGTCGACGTGCGGCGGAGAGCACCGTTTTCGATATATTTTTTCGGGCTGTCTTCGAGGTCCTTTTTTCGTCGCGTCGAGCCTCCTTTCTGCTGCCTTTGGTTGGCTCGGATCCGCTTCGATCTGCGCCTCTGTGCGATGGCGTCCGCGGCCACTGGCCGCGGGGTCGCGGCGGCGGGTGCGGTCCTCCTCGTCCTGCTTGCTGCGGTCGTTCCCGCAGCTCGCACCGCCCACCTCGCGGTTTCTCCGCACCCATTGTTGAGCTCGCTCGCCGAGGAATCTCGGGCGCTTCAGCCTTGGCTCTCGGAGCGGTACCGCGCTCTGCACCGCGTCCCAGAGCGTCTGTTCGCGCTGCACAAGACGAGCGCATACGTCCGCGCACAGCTGGACGCCCTGGGCGTTCGGTACGCCTTTCCCGTCGCCGAGACGGGCGTGGTCGCCGAGGTGGGCGACGGGCGCGGCCCCGTGGTGCTGCTGCGCGCAGACATGGACGCGCTTCCGATCGAAGAGCAGACGGGCCTGGAGTTTGCGTCCGAGCACCCGGGCATGATGCATGCGTGCGGGCACGACTCGCACATGGCCATGTTGTTGGGCGCGGCCAGGCTGCTCAAATTCCACAGCGACGCAGGGACGCTGCCCGCGGGCACGGTGCGCCTGCTCTTCCAGCCCGCCGAAGAGGGCGGCGGCGGCGCCGCCCGAGCTATCGGCGAGGACCTGACGGGCAAGTGGCACAGCGGGGCGACCGCCGCTGGCGGACTTGCTGCCGGCTCAGCCGGTGGCTCGACCGGGAGCGCTTCTCGTGCAGACGGGGGTTTGCCTCCCTCCCCGTCGTCCGAGACGCGCCGCCTTTTGGACGATGTGGCGTTTGCGTTCGCGGCGCACCAGGCACCGTCGGTGCCTCTGGGCGTGGTGGGCGTCCGCGCCGGCCGGCTTTTGGCAGGGTCTGGTGACGTGTGGCTGACGATCCGCGGCGTCGGCGGGCATGCGGCTTCGCCCCACGAGGCTCGCGACCCGCTGCTGGCGGCCGCGCACGTCGTGGTAGCGCTGCAGGGCGTCGTCTCGCGCGAGACGGATCCCTTTGGCTCAGCCGTGCTGAGCATGACGCAGATCGAGTGTCTGGGTGGTTCCAAGGAGGCCACCAACGTCATTCCTGCCGCGGTGCGCGTTGGAGGTACGTTGCGCGCGCTCGACGACGCCGACATGGCCCGCATCCGCCGCCGCGTCGAGGAGGTCGCCAGGGGCGTAACGGGAGCTCTGCGCTGCGAAGTCGACATCGACTGGATGGAGCAGGAGCACCCCGTTTACCCGCCGCTCTTCAACGCGCCAGGGCCCTCGGGGCTCGCCGCGGGCGTCGCCGAGGCCCTCTTCGGGAAAGACGTTCTGCTTCCGCCGGAAACGGTCAAGCCCTCGATGGGCGCCGAGGACTTTGCCTTCATCGCGCAACGCGTCCCGGCCACCATGGCCGGCATCGGGTCCTACTCGACCGGTGCGGCGGGTGACAGGCCGCGAAAGGTGCACACGGCCGATATGGTCCTCGACGAACGAGTGCTTGCAGCCGGAACCGCTATGCACGTGGGCGTCGCAGTTCAGGGACTGTACACGCTGCAGCAGGGCGCCTGGGCGGCAGAAACTGGCCGGGGGAATGCCAGCCGAAGCGGACAGGAAACCGTCCACGACGAGCTCTGACCCGCTCTCACCCGACGAGATCTGAAATTATTCTGGACCCTCAGCGCATCGTCAAGTTTTCTCTTGACTCTCAGCGCAGCGTCAAGTTTTCTCTCCACCCCCGGCACGAGTGGGCGTGCGCCGGCGCTCGAGACCGTCGAAATGGCTTGTGAAGCGGTGGTCAATCACACCACCAGTCGTCGAGAGCGTCAATGTCCTGCTTAACCGTCTCGGCTACCTTCCGGCGAGCGGCATCGCCAAACGTCCCTTCGAGGTCGCCGACGTCGGTCGCACTCTTTGTTCTTTTTTTTCTACTACCCGTTTCGTGGATCCCTTATGACTGCCTTTGTCCCCCGATGCGTTGTACTTTTTATCGCAGCGTCCTATTTCCGCCGCTCGCTTCTTCGTCGCATGTTCAAGCCCTCTCGATTCGGCTGCCTCCCGCTCGATGCATCTGCTCCAGGCGTGTCCCAGCGCGCCAAGCTCGGCGAAAAGCGCTTGCCGTCCGTGCGAAACCTCTTTCTGTCGAGCAGACCGGATTCGATCGCAGGGGGCCCCGGTGTGGTTGCGTATCGATAAAGGAACGAAACGAGGGACGACAGGCGCGTGATGGCGGAAGACGGAGGACACACTTTTCCTGCATGCGACGCACGGCCGTCAGCCCAGCTAAACCTTTTGCGCGTGCCCCTGGACGGGGCTGTTGAAAAAGCGCGAAAAGTCCCTGAATGCCTCCAGCATCCTCTCCCGGTCCCCGCGCCTGGCGACCATCCCGCTGACGAACGCGTCCTGCGTGCGCTCCCGCACGACGTAGCGCGAGAAGCGCAGCGCCAGGTAGGGGCTGCAGCCGTGCACTCGCATCACGCCGTCCAAATACGGCGCGTGGTGCGCGAGGCACTCGCGCACGCGCTCGGTCGTTTGGGCCTTGAGTGAAGGTGCGGTGGCGTGCAGGCGCTGCAGCGTCGTGCCGTCGTCGAGAGGGGGGAGGGGGGTGGAGGAGGGGGAAGCGGAGCAGGTGCGGCATCCGAGGCGCCCTGGGCAGGCGGGCCGGGTGCGCCATCCGAAGCGCCCGGGTCGGGCCCGCCCGCGTTCCGTCCGTCGCCTTCTCCTCTTCCTCCCCGTCGCCACCGCTCGGCTCCTCCTGCCCCCCGCCCGCGACCGTCTCTTCCACGCCTCCTCTCCCCCTCCCCCGCGCCCACGTGCGCTCGCGGGAACGCAGACGCGGGCGCGCGATCTGCGCTCGGCGACCGGCGCCCCTGCGGCATCTTTTGCGCGGGGCGCAAGTCGCGAGCCCAGGCGATTGGGGTTCTTCTGGACCAAGAGTGATGACGGCTGATCCCCTCGTCGCGATAGAGGCACTGCTCGCTGAGGTGGACTCTGACGCTCCGGTGCGAAGCCGAGCTGCCGGGCCGGGACGTCCGATCGAGGGAAGAAGGCGGCCCTCTCTCGTCGCGCTCTCCTTCGTCCTCCGTCGAAGCGGGATTTTCGCCCGCGATCTGTCTTTTGGAGCGTGTGCACGGGCCCTGGTCGTCTCGTGGGTTTGCCCATTGCCGCGCCTGGGAAAGGCGGGGAAGGAAAGCGGTGGGGGGGGGGCGGGTGGTCTTCGGCGGTCACGGCGCGATGCACTCGATCAAAAGCTGCGCATGCCTGGGCCGCGTCTTTGTCGTGTGCACGTGGCACGCGGCGGGCGCTTGAACGCTCTGCCTTCCGTTTGCACCGTCCAACGTTCCGTCACGCCGCCCTGTTTCCCTTGCTGCCGCAGATCTTTGCCCTTGTGCAGGATGAGCTGTACGCAGTCGAGCGCCTGGAGGCCGAGCTCCTGGACGAGCTGTACACCAAAGCGTGCCGGCTGCTGTCGTCAAAGGAGCCTCCCCAGGACTCTCTGCTGTCGGTCCTCGAGGCTGTAGGAAGCTTGGGTCTCGACGATTCTCAAGGCGCCGAGAACGCGCTGCAGGTGTCGCATCTTGCCAGGCTGTACGCGGATGAGCGGCGTGCCGCCTCTGTCGCCATCGCTAGCGCCAACGAGGCGACGGCCACATCTCGCACGACTTTGGCCCTCAATTTGTTTGATCGGGCTTTGGCTCGTCGCGATCTGGCTGCCGCCTCGCACGCTCTGTCGCCGCTGCTTCGTGCCCCGGAGGTTCGGGCCGCACTCGCGGCCGCGAGGCGCGAGACCGGCGACGGCACGGAGGGAATCGAGGAGTCGGCCGGCGCAGGAACGACACCGAACGCGAGTGGCGCCTCCGACCTCCCGCCGGACGCAGGTGCGCGACTGGTCCTAGCGGCGCGCTCGCGCCTTGTTGACCTGCTCGTGAAGGCGCTCCTCGAGGCGAGCGGGCTCCACGCCAAGGAAGCTTCCGAGCCGCTCAACGTCGTTTCGTCCTCCAGAACGCCGCCCAGCTCTGGGAACGGGTCGTTGCCCGTTGGGGACGACAGTGGATCGGGCGCTGCGTCGCAGAGCCCGGTGCTGTCGCCGAACCAAATCCTGGGGTTGCTGCAACAGATCATGGCCACCGGCCAGGCGCTGGACGTGCTGTGCGGGGCCACGCTCGGCGACCTTTTGCCTCTGCTTCACGACGGCGATGCCTCCGGGTCGTTTCTCGAGCGCGGCACACTCAAGGTTCTCAAGGGTCTGCGCGAGGGCGTTTTCGGGGATTGCCCAGAGCTTGCAGCCTCGTTTGGGCGGCTCTTCTGGCCACAGTACGCGAAGGAGTACTTGTCCACGCGGCTGTCGCTTCCGGCAGACGCGGCGAGTTTTGGCCCGTGGGAACACACGGCAGACAGGGGTGCTCGCCTCGAGCGGCGGGTAGCGACGCTGGGTTTTCTGCATGCGCCGCCTTTGGTCGCTAACGAGCGCTCAGAGCCAGGTCCGATCGAGCGCGGAGGGTCTGCGTTGGCGGCGCGCTTCCTGCACGGCTGGCGCGACTCGTTCATCGGTCGTGTGCGCGAGTCGCTTGCAGCGGTGGATGCTCGGGATGCCGTCGAGGTCGAGCTTGACGCGTTGGTTGGACAACGGGTGGATGGGCCCAAGGGGGCTGCAAAGGTCACTCAAGGTGTGGCTCCCAGGCGTCCCGTGGTCGACAAGGCGCCCGAGGAGGTTTCGGGCCGCTCGGACGGGTGGGATGATGCGTGGGAGGAGGATGAAGAGGGGTGGGACAGCGGCACCCCGCAGCCGCCGTCTGCGCCCGAGGCGTCCGACGAGCTTCCCGAGGCGTCCGACGAGCTTCCCGAGTCGCGCACGCTGCTGGTCTCGCGCGGGGTGCAATCTCTCGTGCTCGTCATCAAAGATCTCATGCACGAGGCGTGCGCGTCTGGTTCTGCCTCGCTTGCGCGCGAGGCGTGCGGTTGCGTCGTGAATGCCGCCGCGATGACTTCGGAACTGCAGTGGTGGCTCCCGGGCGAATCGCGGCCTCCGCCCGACGTTCCCGGCGAGACCGGCGGTGGCGCGCGGCCGCCTCGCGCGACCCGGCCGCCTCCCGAGGCTCCACCGTACGCCGCGGCATTGTGGCGCAACGACTGCGCTCTTGTGCACGACGTGCTGCGCGCGCTGCCGAGCTCTCTCGCACCCTCGCTGCAGGACCTGGTGCACCGCAGCGTTGGGTTTGTAAACCCGGCGGCACGAGTCGCGCATTCGGGGGCCGTGGCGCTGGACGCGGCCGAGGGATCGGCGCGCGCCGAGGTTGCCGGAGCGCTCGAGGACCTGTGCGCCTTTTCAGGTCTCGACGATGGGCGCGGCCTGCTGCGTTGCCGTCGCGCCGTGCAGCGGTGCTTGTTGGCGTTGCGGCGCATCCGCGCGAGCGTCGGGCCCGTCTTGCCTGCACACGCGTACGTGACCGTGGTCGGGGAGCTCGCCCAGTTTGCGGCCTCGCGCACGGTTGTGGAGATCATGTCGCTCGGCGATATTGCGGTGGACGAGTGCGAGGCCATTCCGACGATCGCCCGTGATCTGGTTGAGGGAGCCCTCGAGGCCACCACGCAGGGTTTCGATGCAGCGTTTCGACGCGCCGTCGAGCGCGAGGCCCCTGCGCTTTCAAAGCTGCGCGCAATTGCGGACGTTTTGGAGATGCGTCTGCTGGACATCAAGAGGCGATGGGCGTCGGGCAATCTCGCTGCTGCGGGCTTGCAGGCCGGCGAGCTCGCGCACCTCGTCCGGGCAGTGTTCCAGCCCTCGCCGCTGCGCTCGAGCGTGCTCGACGACCTTGAGCGGTGATTTGGGGCACGTACGATACGCTCCCTCACGCGAGTTTCCTTTGGCGCCGCGCGTCTAACGCTCGTGGGGGCTCTGTCTGGATTGCAGATGTCATCTGGGGGTGCTGCTTGGCCCCCGATGGTATCAACGATACTTTGCGTCAACAACAGCCATTTCGTTTTTTTTTCATCCACGTCTACGTTTCCTGCCGTGTACCAGCGTTTCGATCTCGTTGCGATTTCTTTCCTGTTTTTAGCATTTTTCGGGATTTTTTCCCCCTTGCACTTGGTCCCCAGCTTTTCCTTTTCGTTTACACAGACAGGCGCTTGCCCTTTTGTCGCCTCTCGTCGTCCTCTTATTGCCGCGATGGTCGCGCGCCTCCGTTCCTCCGGCCATTCTATCAACCCGGTCTCGTTGCCACCGCGATTCGTTTTTTTTGCCAGAGTGTCTCGGGGGAGCCTCGGGCGCGCGCGGCCATCGCGACACGCCCGAGAGCGCCCTCTCACCTCCCCCGTTCGCCTGCCGCGTGCCGCCCCCCTTTCCCTCTCCCCTCGGAGGGCGCAACGCCTCGCGGCTGCTCGGCCTCCGGAACTCTCTGCGGTGCTCTCGGCGCTCTCGTATCGCCCCTCCTGCCCGAGGGGTCGTCGTTGGTGCATAGTTTCATTTCGTGCGTGTGCCAGAGCTCTCCCACGCGTGCGTTGGGTGAGCGCGCCGAGATGCACGCGCGCGCGGCTGGATCTGCGAGGCGCGGCGGGCTTGGCGTCCGGAAGAGGCGATGTGGCGGTCAGGGATCTCCCGGGGGAAGGAGCCGATGGTTATCTCGGATCTTTGGGACTGCTGTGCCCGGAGATTTTTTGCTGCGCACTTTTTCGTCGCGCGACGTTGGGGGGAGCAGCGTTCCGATCGCCGTTTGCCTCGGTGGGGCGCGCCGGCCTTGGCGCAAGCCACGACGCCGTCCCGGCGCCTCCCGGACCGCGGCAGGCTTCCCCCGCCCAGCTCTCCCACCTTTGCACCTATCCCCCCCCGTCCGCCCCCTTCCATCCCCCTCCCCCTTCGCATCCCCTCTACCCGCCGCGCTGCTGACGATCTCCCCTTTCCCTCTCACCGATAGACGACACGCGCGACGTGGGATGACATCCTTGGGCATGCCGCGGACCTTTGGAGGCGCCCTCGTGCGCGGCGCCCTCGGCTTGCTGCTGTTTTCCGGCGTCTGCGCGGCGGCCAAGGTGACGACGACGTCGGCAACGACGACGACAACGACGCCTAGCGCCCCCATCATCCTGTCGCTGGTGCCTGGGTATGGAAACGCAACCTTTGCCTTCAAAGATCAGGGGGCGGCGTCGGCGTCGGTGAGCCAGTACCGCGTGTCGTGCTACGACCAGTCTTTGACCGACTCGCCTGCGAACACGTTGGAGAGCATCAACGTCGAGCTTGGTGCGCTCAAGGTCACCGCCACGGGTTTGGCGCCGGGAGCCAACTACTCTTGCAACGTCGTTGCTGTTGCTTTCACCGACGCCAAAGGACTTTCCGGCGTGCTCCCATCGGACTCGTCGAGCTCGTCGCCGGTGTTCGAAGTGCTGGAGGACGCGACCACGGTTGGCGTCAACATCGTCGTCGCCAGCTCGCCCTCCCCGTCGTCCCCTCCCTCGCCCTCGCGCTCGCCGGACTCTCCGCTGCAGGACGCCTCCATGCCACCCTCCGAGGCTCCCAGCTCGCTTCCAGGATCCGATGACGACGCGGATGGCGAGAACGAAAGCTCGCCGTCGCCGTCCCACTCCGGCCAGCCCTCGCCCTCCCCCTCGTCGTCGCAGTCGCCATCCGGCGACGAGGAAAAGGTGTGCCGCGGCGGCGGCGCGCATGCTCGCCTTTCCTCAGCTCTTCGGACGTCGCGGCCCCCGTTGGGGTGTCGCGCCGGGGCGCGTTCGCGTCCTGCCGCGGTCGCGAGCCGCGTGGCCTGTGACGCACCCACGGTCGCCCGCCCGCCGCCCGCGCGACCAACGCGTCCCCCGGGTCCCTCACCGCCCCCCTCGCCCCTGTCCCCGTCCCGCAGGGCTCGCCCGAGCCGGCGCCCACCAGCGCCGCTGCCGCGAGGTCTGCGTTCTGGGCGTTTGGTGCCGCTGCAGCAGCCGTGGCCGTTGCGTTGGCTTGAAGGGTCGAGAAGACGCATCGTCGAATGCAGCGAGCAACGTTGTCGCCGAGAGGCGTTGGGAGGGCGAGCATGCGCCATCGCCAAGTCGCGGCGCGTCGCGGCGCGCAGTTGTTTGGAGTCCCGACGCGGACGCGCGCCGGACGGCGCACGTCCGGCCGCGACGGTGGGCTTTGGCCCGTCGGCTCCACGGGGGTCTGACGCTCGGGTGCGTGCGTGTCTGCGGAGCTCATTCCGCGTGTAATGGTGCATCAATGTTGGGTTCAGACCGCGCGGTAGGGGCGCGTGACGATCGACCGGTAGCCGATGCGGCGCGCGGGGTGCATGGAGCAGCTCGCCGGGCGGAGAGTTCCGTGCAACGGCCCTCCGCGCCACGAACGCCCTCAAAAGCGCACCGCGGAGCGCACGATCGCACACTCTTCGGGCTTGAGATTTTCCTCACAGTCCCGTGGATTCGGCTCGAGCTATGAAGGGTGCGTCCCGCCGCCGTGGGAATGGAGGCTCGGGCCCGTGTCCTCGCGCGCTTGCACGGGATTGCTCTCCCGCGACCTCTCCTCCTCTTCGCCCGCGGCCGCGTGTCCGGGAGGCGGGCGTCGGGAAGCCCCCCGGGGGCGCAGCCTGCGCGCTCGCGTGCGCATCGCGACTCGTCAACGCTGCTGCCTCCGGAAGTTCCATCTACGCGAGTTCAGGGGCGACTCGAGCGGGGATGGCTGTCGCGCCTCGCGCACGCCGAGGCGGAGCTCGATGCGCGTTCGAGCCGGACGGGTAGACCCGGTTGCGAGTTCGAGGCACGCGCGCGACGCGCGGCATCGTCGGACGACCGAGGGCTACGCGCTGCGCTCCGTCCGCAGCGAGGAGCCCTCGCATTCGCGACCAGTCCAACCCGATTGCATTCGCAACGCTGCGCGTCGTCGCGCTAGCGAATTCTTGCGGTGGTCTGGCGCGGCCGCCAGGCCGCGGTCGGCCTCTTGAGCTTCGGCCGCTCCGGCCCTCCACCCTCCTCTCCAAACCCCCGCCCCCTCGGAGCGCGCGCGTCGTTCCTCGCTTCGGCCTCGGGCGCTTCCGGCGACCATCCACTCCCCTCCCCACCCACTCTCCCCTCCCCCTTCCTTCCCACTCCCTCCGCGCAGCCCACGTGATCGCGGCCCTTTTGGGTCTGGCCGTGCTGGCACACGGCGCTTCGGCAAGCCTCGGCGCGCCGACGATCACTTCCGTGACGCCCATCAACAGCGGCGCGCAGATCACCTACATCGAGGGCAGCTCGGACTCCTCGACGCCCATCACCGCCTACGTCATCAGCTGCACGTCCGATGCCGGCACCGTCAACCAGCAGACCGTCACCGCGGTCGTCGATAACGCCGACTCTGGCAACGTGACCATCTCTACGCTGAACAACGGACAGTCGTACGAGTGCACGCTGACTGCTCGCTCGCGCGGCTCTGGCCTGCTCGCCTCGACAACCGACTCGGATGCATCGGCCGCCTCGCCCACCTTCACCGCAGGCGCCGGTCAGCCCACCGTCTACGTTGACGTCGCCGCCACCCCGTCGCCCGCCGTCGCGGCTGCCTCGCTCGCGGACGCCCCGGCGCCCGCGCCTGCCGTGTCTTCGCCTTCCACCTCGGCCGTGCGCTCGTCGCCTTCCCCCTCGCCGTCTCCGTCGCCTGTGCCTTCGCCCGTGGCCGAGGTCGAGATCCCCACGCCGACCATCACCTTTATCACTCCTCTGGACGGAGGCGCCACCATCGGCTTCACGCCCTCGCCCAACGCCTCCACCCCCTCGGTCTCCACCTACCGCATCGCCTGCACGACCAATGCTGGCACCATCAACCAGGAAACCGCTGAGATCAGCGTGGACGCCCCCACCACTTCTCCCTACAACGTGTCCATCACCACCCTCGACATGGGCCAGACCTACACTTGCACGCTCCGCGCCATCGCCCGCGGCTCTGGTCTCTTTGGCGGCGTCTACCAGTCGGCCGACTCTGAGGCCTCGCCCGAGTTCACCGCCTCCGCCGGCCGCACCATCGTCGTCACCTTCCCCCCCACGAGCGAGGAAGACTCCGTCTCCTCCGCCTCCCTCGGCGCCCCCGCCCCCGAGTCCGAGGAGGACGAGATCGACGAGGTCGACGAGGTCGAGGAGGGCGAGGAGGACTTTGCCGCCCCTGCCCCCGAGGCTGCCATCGCTGCTGCCGTGCCCGCCCCGGCCCCGGAGGCCGCCACCCCTGCCGTTGCCACCGCGCCGGCGCCCGCCCCCGCTGCCACCGGCTCCGTCATCACGGCCTCGGTCGAGGCTCCCGCTCCTGCTCCCGAGGCCGAGACCGAGGAGGCCGACGAGATTGACATCATCGCCACCACCGTCTCTGGCGGCAACGTCACCGTGCGCTTTGACGCCCCGTCGGACGCCGCCTCGTTCTCGTTTGTCTGCAAGTCCAACACCAACAGCGACTACACGCCCTCGTTCGTCGCCGCCGTGGCCCCCGCCTCCTCCCTCACCGTCTCTGGCCTGCCCAACGGCCGCTACAACTGCACGCTCAACAGCGTCCACAGCGACGCCACCGTCACCTCGGTCTCCACCCCCGTCACCATCACGGGCGCCAAGCTGAACGCCCCCGAGATCACCTCGATCGGCGCCGAGGACGGCACCGTCACCGTCACCTTTGACACCGTCAAGAACGCCGCGAGCTACTACGTCGGCTGCCGCGCCGTCGGCACCGTCGCGACCGCCTCGCTCAACGACGGCACCTCCGGATTCGCGACCGCCAGCGGGTCGGCCACCTCCATCTCAGTCGACAACCTGCTCCCCGGCGAGTACAACTGCACGCTCACTGCCATCGCAGCCGACAACTCGACCTCCTCCGACACTGCCCTCGTCGAGGTGCCCCTCTTCGAGGCCCCAGCCGTCGAGGCCCCCGAGCTCGAGATCGCCCAGCTGGCCTCTCCCGTCACCGAGTCCTCTCCCGAGTCTGCCGCCGTGGCCTCGCCCGTCGTCGCCGCCCCCATCGCCGCCTCCCCCTCGACCTCGCCTTCCCCCGCGGCCTCTCCTTCGCCGTCCCCCTCGCCCTCGCCGTCTTCGGCCGCCGTTTCCGTGCGCGGGTCCTTCGCCGTGCTGGCCACCGCCGCCGCCGCCGCCGCCGTGCTGGCGTTCTGATGAGCCGCGGGGACGCGACTCGGTGCGCGACGTCGCGGAAAACGCGCGTCGCCCCGTGCTTGCCTTTTGCCTGTTTTTTCTTTCTCCCGCCGTTGTCTCTCTCTGCCACACCCTCTTCAGACATCTCATTTCTGCCCCCTTTTCTTCTCCCTTCCACCTCTTGGCACCCACCCTCCGAAAGCCGATTTCGTCCACACCTCCTCTTCCTGCTGGGGATGCCGAGCCTCACGAGCGTGCCCCCCTGTCCTTCGCTCGACAGG
>PEIA01002822.1:0-13750 GCA_003613005.1 Prototheca ciferrii
GTCGACCTCGTGAAGATGCTCGGAATTGCCGAGATGGACGCGGGCTCTGACGTGGCCGGGTCTCGCGGCTACTACCTGATGCGCGAGGGCGTGCTGCTCAACCAGGCGATCATCAACTTTGCGTTGGCCACCGGCGTGTCCAAGGGCTTTGCGCCCGTGCAGACGCCCTACTTTATGAACCGGTCTGTCATGGCCGCCTGCGCGCAGCTGTCGCAGTTTGACGAGGAGCTGTACAAGGTCTCCGGCGACGGCGACGACAAGTACCTGATCGCCACCGCCGAGCAGCCCCTTTGTGCGCTGCACCGCGACCGCTGGTTTGAGCGCTCGGAGCTCCCGCTCCGCTACGTCGGCTACTCGACCTGCTTCCGCAAGGAAGCGGGCTCGCACGGACGCGACACGCTCGGCATCTTCCGCGTGCACCAGTTTGAAAAGGTCGAGCAGTTTGTCGTCGCCTCGAACGAGCCCGGAGCCTCCGAGGCCGAGCTCGCGACCATGCTCGCCAACGCCGAGGAGTTTTACACCAGCCTCGGCTTCTCCTACCGCGTCGTCAACATCGTCTCGGGAGAGTTGAACAACGCCGCCTCGAAAAAGTACGACCTCGAAGCCTGGTTCCCGGCCTCGAAGACCTACCGCGAACTCGTCTCCTGCTCCAACTGCACCGACTACCAGTCGCGCAACCTGAACGCACGCCTCCGCTCTGCTGGCGGACCCGACTCGGAGTCCAAGAAGGAGTACGTCCACATGCTCAACTCGACCCTCTCCGCCACCACCCGCACGCTCTGCTGCCTCCTCGAAACCTACCAGACCCCAGAGGGTGTCACCATCCCCGAAGCCCTCAGACCCTACGCCTTTGGACTCGAGTTTATCCCCTTCCGCTACAAGCTCGACAAAAAGGGACGCACCGTCAAGCTCTAAACGCCAGCAGCAAAAAAATGCAACCCAGAACGACACACACAGCCGCGAACACCCTCCTCCGAGGTCGCTTTGAGGTCGCCGCCACAAGTGGCAGCAGCGCTGGAGCAGCTTGCATCGTCCGCCTCCCCGCGTTCCTGCATCCGTGTCCTCTCCTTTGTCGCGCCTTTTTTTTGCTCGCAGCAACCGATGCAAATTTCATTGCAAGAGAAAACGACGCAGGTGGGGTGGGCATATCGAATGGAATGGGGAAAAGCAACCAAGAGGCGGCCAAAACCACGGCAAAGGCTGCGTTGCTGGGCGGGTCGCAGCAACGAAGCTCTTCGTCGGCGGGAACAGGAGATCGATCCGCGGCCCTTGCAGTTTCGTTTGCGACAGAGTCGTTCGGGGGGGCTCTGACGCCAAGCCGAATCCGAGGCGTCTTCTCCACTTCTCTGCCGCTCCTGTGCCGCTCGATGCGACTGCTGCGCCCTTTGCCGCCGCTCCGTCCCCTGCCGCGTTCCTCCCACTAGCCCTCTCCCTGCCTGCGTTGCCTCTCAGCCGCTCGCCGAGTCCTAAGAACTGAACAACCGTCTAGGGCGCCGCGGAACAGAGGCGCAGGAAGAAAGGGAAACGTGCGCGCAAAGGCAAGGAGCAAGTCAGTGCCGAAGCGAGCGCTGGGCGGACGGGCGAGGAGAATCGGTGGACGCCGCCTCGGCGGGTGGGGAGAGTGCACCGTGAGGCAGAAAGACCGAAGACGAGGCGAAAAAAAAGAAAAAGAAAAAGGGGCGTGGAGGGGAGAAGTCGCAAAGAGTGAAAAAGAGGGGTGGGGGGAGGCCAGACATGCACGCCCGTCAGCGTGGGAACAGCGTTGCAGGAAACGGACGCGGGCGTCGAGTGTGAGGCTATCAAAATGCGAGCGGGCAAATGGGAGCAAAGGAGGTGGCCGTGGGATGGAAGAAAGAGTCCATGCAAAGCTTGCGCCGGTGAGGGGACGGCAGGGAGTGCGAGCGGCACGTCGCGCCAGAGGGGGGGAGGCGACGCGGGTCTAGGAGAGCACGATGGGTGCAAGGGAGATTCGGTCGGCCGGCCAGGGGGGGGGGCGCGCGGGGCGACTCCGCGGGCCCTAGGCCCGGTCAAAGAAAGCAAAGTTTCGTCCGAGGCAGGCAGGATCGGCACAGAGGTCGGCGAAGAACAGGGGTCGGTAGGAAGGTGCAGGGGTCGAGGCGGAAAAAAGAGAGAGACAGGACAGAGAAAAAGGGGCAGGACGGCGGCGAGGAAGAGGGGGACGCGCGCAGAAGCGCGTGACGACGAAACGGAGAGGGCAGCGGCGCAGAGAGGCGCAGGGAGGCGGAAGAGGGAACGGAGGGAAAGAAAGCAGAGATGGATCGACGTAGAAAAGGGCCGGAAAAGGGAGAAGGAAAAGGAAAATGAAGTGGAAGGAAAAGGAGGGCGGAGGCGCAACGAGAAGGCGTTGCGGTAGGGCGCTGCGAGAGGGCGTGCGAGTGCGTCAGGCGTCTGGCATCCTCGGGAGAGTTGATGTTGCGCCAGCGAGGATCGCGAGAGCGGGCCCTTTTCTGCCTCCGAGCTTGTCTTACGGCGTGTCGCATGCCTTTTCGAAAGCTCACCCCTCTCGTCTCGCGTCGTCCCACGCTCGCGCCCCGCGCCCTGCCCTCGCGTCGATCTCGGCGGCCGCTCATGCCGGGCCGATTTGGATCTTGCGGTAGACGTTTTTGAGGGCGCTTCCCTTCATCGAGTTTTCCGAATAGGTCGAGACAAACTCCCAAAGTCTCTCCGTGGTGGCTGCGTCGTGTCCGATCTCGTCGATGCGGCGGCCGACGGCCTGGAGGTACTTGCGCGTTTTGGTCAGCACGAGGTCCTTGGCCATCGTCGAGCCCTTGCGCGTGAGCGTGCGCAGCTTGCGCACCAGCGTGGTGGCTTCGTCGCCAAGCAGCGCCGACGCCTCGTCCACGCTCAGCGTCGGAAGCCGAGGCGCGGGCGCAGAGCGCTCGTGGTGCCCGTCGCCGTCGCCGCCCGCGCCGGCCATGCCTCCTCCGCCGCCCGCGCCGCCTCGTCCCAGGCCGTCGCCGCGGCCGCGGCCTCGGCCGCGGCCTCCGCGCGGGCGCGGCGGGCCGTGCTGCGCGAGACGGGCCTTGCGCTTGCGGTTTGCCTTGTCCATCTGTCGCAGCAGGCCGTGGACGCGCGTCTCGAGCAGCGCGCCCTTGGGGAGTCCGTCCTTGGTGCCCGAGCGGCTCTGGTCTTCGGGTTCCTCCGAGGCGGCGGTGCGCAAAAACCTGGCCAAGCGCAGTTCCGGGTCATCCGCGAGCTTGGACCAGTCGGACATGCCGTATCGGTGCGCACCGATCAGCAGCGAGGCGTCCTGGATCGCGCCCCAACCGCACTGGCGCATCCAGGGCGTGGCCGGAGCCGCCTCGCCGCGCCCGAGCGCGAACGAGCCCGTCCCCTGCCGGCCAAAGCACGCCTCGAGTCGGCCGTCCAGCACCTTCATGCCCTCGACGGCGCCGATCAGCTCGCGTGCGCGCACGTCAAAGCCGAAAAAGTCGACCTTGGCCACCGCGCGCGCCGAGGGCCCGCCGGCCGTGTCCTCGTCGTCGTCCGAGCCGCCGCCGCCATTGCCGCCGCCGCCCTTTGGGTCGCCGGCCGCGCCGCCGCCGGCCGCGGCGTCCACCTCTCGCACGGCTTGAACGCAGGCGTCGAGCAGGCCGTTCCAGAGGGCCTTGACGGCCTCGTGCGGCGCCGCGGCCACGATGCCGCCCGTCTCGGCCGCGATGGCGTCCAGCTTGTCCTCGCGAACGTACCTGCGCACGCAGCGCACAAACGCCGTCGCCTCGGCGCGGCCGAGCGAGGTGGGAAACTCGGGCGGCCGCGAGGCCGCACCGCGCGGCGCGGGCCACTCGGCCACGCGCGCCTGGCAGCCCTCGAGGGGCGTCGGCGCCGAGTCGGTCCCGCGTCGCCGGCGCGGCTTCCGGCCGCTGCCACCGGCGCCCCGGCGGCTGCTCGAGCCGCCCCCCCGGCGCGTCGAGTCGGAGCCGTCGTCCGAGCTACCGCCGTCCGAAGACGACCCGGGCTCGGCGAGCGACCCGGGCACGTGCCTGTGGTGCAGCTTGGAGTCGGCGCCCTTGCGCGAGTGGTCGCCGCTCTCGAGCGCCTTGAGGCGCACGGCGCGGACGAGCGGCTCCTGGTCGGCGGCGGAGGCAGCCGCGGCGCGCGAGGCGACGGCCTTTTCGCGCTCGACCTTTGGGATCAGCTTTTCCCAAAACCTCGACTCGTCGTCGTCCGGTTCCTTGAAGGTGGCGACGTTGAACGAGGCGAGGAGGTCGGCGCCGGGCGCGGCGGCCGCGCGCGCGTCCCCGTCGACGACCTCCGCACGCTCGAGGATGCTGTCGAGATCGTCGTCGTTCATGCCCGCGTGCTGTTTGGCCGCGCCGTCGTGTCCGTGTTCTTGCTCTTCGTCGAAGAGTTCCTTGGCGCCAAACTTGAGGATGGCGTCGAGCTCGTCCTTGTTGAAGGCGCCGCGGCCCTGGGGCTGGCCGCCTCCCAGCACGGTTCGGCCCGAGGCGTCCATGCGCTGGATGACGAGGTGGTCGAGGACCATCTTGGAGCGAGCGCGCTCGAGAATGGTCTCCTCGACCGTGTTCTTGGTCACGAAGCGGTAAATGTTGACCGCGTCCTTTTGGCCGATGCGGTGCGCGCGCGACATGGCCTGGAGGTCGTTCTGGGGGTTCCAGTCCGAGTCGTAGATGATGACCGTGTCTGCCGTGGCGAGGTTGAGGCCGAGCCCTCCAGCGCGCGTCGAGAGCAAAAAGCAAAAGTCCCGGCTCGTGGGCGCGTTGAAGCGCTCGAGGCTTGCGTGGCGCTGCGCCGAGGGCGTCGAGCCGTCCAGGCGCTGGAACTCGTAGCCGCGCGTCACGCAGAGCTGCGCGACCAGGTCGAGCATGCGGACCATCTGGCTGAAGATGAGAACGCGGTGCCCGTCTGCCTTGAGGCGCGTCAGCAGCCTGTCGAGCAGCGACATCTTGCCGCTCGCCAGCACCAGCGCGTCTGCCGAGCCCGGCGGGGGAGCCTCGCCCCCAGGCACGGCAGGCAGGCCGCCTCCGTACGTCTCGGCAGCAGAGTCGAACAGGAACGGGTGGTTGGCGCACTTTTTCAGGTCCATGACGATGTTCAGCAGCGTGACCTGCGCGCCCTTGGCGCCGCGGTTGAGCTCTGTGAAGTTGCGCGCCAGGATCCAGCGGTAGTAGCGCTTTTGCAGCGGCGTCATGCCCACGCTCAGGATGCGCTCCGTCTTGGGCGGCAGCGACGTCTCGACGTCGCGCAGCGCGCGGCGCAGCAGGTGCGGGCGCAGCTCGGCGTGCAGCGACGCGACCGCGCCGGCGGGCGGCGGGGCGCCGGGCTGGCCGGGCGCCGCCTGCGCGGGCGGCGCCGCGCCGCCGTCAGCGCCCGTGAGCGGCGGCGGCGCGCCCTGGGCGCCCGCGAAGCGCGCGCAAAAGGCGTCCGGGTCTGGAAACTTGGTCGGGTCCAAAAATGTGAGCAGCGCCCAGAGCTCTCGGAGGTTGTTCTGCAGCGGCGTGCCCGTCACGAGCACCTTGCTTGCAAACTTCCAGCCCGCGAGTTCGCGGTGCAGGGCCGACTGCTCGTTCTTGAGCCTGTGCGCCTCGTCGACGCAGAGCATCTCCCAGCTGATCTCGCGCAGCAGGTGTGCGTCCTTGAGCACCAGCTCAAAGGTGGTGAGCAGCACGTCAAAGCCGACTTGGCGCGCGGGCGCGCCGCCGCGCGCTCGCGCGGGCGCCGGGAACTCGTAGGCGCGCGCGACCTCGCGCGAGGCGGCGTCGCCGACGTACGTGACCACGTTGAGGTCTGGCGTCCAGCGCGCGAGCTCGCGCGCCCAGTTTGGCACGACGGAGAGCGGGACGACGAGCAGGTAGGGCCCCGCGAGGTGCAGCTGGCAAGACAGGTAGCCCATCAGGCTCGTGCACTGGATGGTCTTGCCCAGCCCCATCTCGTCGGCCAGGATGACGTTGGTCCCGCGCGACCAGCTGGCCAGCATCCAGCTAAGGCCCGTCAGCTGGTAGTCGCGCAGCTTGCCAAACTTGAGAAAGTCGGGCTGCTCGCGCAGCGGCCCCGCCTGGCGCACCATCTGACGCGCGAGCGCCGGCGAGGCGCCCGGCTCGGCCGCGCGGGCGCGGCGCGCGCGCATGGCCGCGAGCGCCGGGCCGCCGCCGGCGCGCAGCAGGTCGGCGGCCGACTCCCAGGTGGCCTCGACGTAGGGCAGGCCGTGCCACTTGACCAGGAGCTGCGGCGCGCCGGCGGCTCCCGCGGGCCTGCCGTCGGGGCCGAGGGGAGGCGCCATGGCCCGCTCGTCCAGGACGCGCTCGGGCTTGCGGTGGCTGCGCAGCAGCTCTTCCTCGAGCGACACGCGCGCGTCCCAGGCCTCGCACTCTTCGCGCGTGGAGCGTCTCCGGACGACCTCGTCCTCGTACGCACGCTTGACGTAGTTGGCAAGGCGCTTGAAGCCCTTGAGGAGCTTGAGCGTCGCGGGCGACTCCCACGTGCAGTGCAGGTACGAGTAGCGCGCCCACTTGACGTAAAACTCCATGCCCGCCCAGGCGTCTAGAGAGGGGTTCATGGGCGTCTGCGCGTGTTCGGCGTCGTCGCGAACGAGCGAGGGGATGTCCTCCTCGGGGTCGCGCACCGAGCCGTCCTCGGGCGGAGGCCGAGCCATGCGGTGCGCGATCACGCGCTCGACCTCGTCGTCCAGCTCATCCAGTTCCGCCTGCGTCAGCAACGCGGGAATGATGCGACGGGGAGCCTGCCGAGAACGGGACGCACCCTCCGAATCCGAATCCGAACCGCCGCTCGACTCGTCGCCGCTCGACGAGCCGCGACCCTTGCTGCGAGACCCGGGCCGAGACGACGAACGAGACGCAGACGACGCAGCGGGAGGAACCCACGGCGTCACGCGAGAAGCGACGCCCAACGACGCAGCGGGATACGTAAAGCGAACCTTGGGAGCGGCGGGAGAAGCCGCCGACGCCGACACCGCCCCGGGAGCGAGACCCCCGGATGCAAGACCCCCGACTCCGGTGCCAAATCCCCCGGCGCCGGCGCGCGCCGAGGCAGCGGCGACAGAGGACGAAGCTCCAGGACGGCCGCGACCGCCCGAGGTACCGCGCTTGGGGCCGCGCTTGGCGCCCCCAACGCCGGACAGGCCGTCGCCGCTGTCGTACTCTTCCGAGTCCTCGTCGTCCTCCTCGAAATCGGGCTCCTCCTCAGAATCGTCTTCCCACGGCGCCGACGAACGACGACGACGCGACGCGGAACCCGATGACGCGCGACGGGTCGAGGGAGGACGACGCTTGCGCCCGGCCACGCCGCCGCCGCCGCCGCCGCCCCCGCGGCCTCCGCGGCTGTCATCGCTCGCGCCGTCGTCGGCATAGTCCTCGTCATCCTCGTCAGCCTCGGCCTCCGCTGACGGATCAAAGTCGTCGTCTTCGTCCCCGCCGCGGCGGCCGCGACGGCGCGGCGCGGGAGACTCGCTGCCGCTCCCGCCGTCAGAGCCCCATGCGCCGGCCGACGACGGCGGCAGAGGCAGCGGGGGCTGCGTCGCCGCGGGAGGCGTCGCCGCGGGAGGCGTCGCCGCAGCGTCGTAGCCCGCAGAAGGCACCGCCGAGGCGTACGTCGGCTGCCGCACGTACGACGGCGCGCCGGCGGCGGCCACCGGAGCCGCCACCGGCGCGGCATAGGTGGTCGGAGCACGATAGGCCTGGGGGACCGGCTGCGCGTACGCCGGCGGCTGCGCCGCCGCGTACGGAGCGTAGTTCACGCCAGACCCTTGCCCGCTCCAGGCCTGACCTCGCGAAGCCGTTTGCGCCTGCTGCCAAGCAACTTGCGCTGGTGCCTGCGCCTGCGGCGCGGGGGCGGGCGCCGCAACCTGCGGCTGCGCCCACCTCTGGGGCTGCGCCGCCGCGGCCGTAGGACGGGCGCCAGCCCAGGCACCAGTCGACGGCTGCTGCCAGCCCCCAGCCTGCGACGTCGCCGCGGCCTGCTGCCAGCCAGAGCTCGCGGCGACGGGTTGCTGCGCCTGCGACTGCTGCCAGCTGGGAGCAGCCGCCGCAGCCGGAGCAGCTCCGTTGGAGTGGGGCTGCCAGGCTACGCCGGCGCCCTGCGCCTGCGGAGAAATGGCTTGGCGCTGGTGCTGGTGCTGGTGCTGCTGTTGCTGTTGTTGTTGTTGCTGCTGCTGCCAGCCCGCCGCGCCCCATTGGGCGGCATTGTTGGACGGGGGCCAACCGCCCTGCATCGCTCTGGCCCCTCGGCCGGCCTCGGCCGGCCGGCTCGGCGCGGAGCGACCGGGCTGATCGCTCGCGAGCCGCGCGCCTGGCGCTCACCAGGCCTGATGAGATCGAGGGAGCGCCGAGCGCCGAGCGCCCATGGACAGCCTCCTCGGGCGCTCTCGGATCCCTCGAGGACGTGCCAGCACCTGCGCGACGGGCCTGCCGCGCAGGTCGCTCCGCGTCACGACGCGCGGGCGGAGAGAACGGGCAAGGGGAGAGCGGGGAGGAGGCGGGCGGGGCGTGCGAGGCGAGTTCGAGCGGGCCGACGCGCGGGCTCGCCGGGAGATGCGCGCTTCGGGCGTCGCGTGCTCGAGTGCCGTCGGAAGCGAACGACGCCCGCTCGGCGATTGCCGGCGAGCTCGCCGCGGCGCGCGGAGGGAGCGCGCCACCGGCAGGTCCTCCTCCCCGCGACTGCGCGCCCTCGGCCCCCCTGGCCACGCCGCGCGGGAAGTGGCGCCTCCGGGGCGTGCCGCGGGTCCACCGCTGCGAGCGGCGGCGCCCCGGCTCGCGGCGTCTCTGGACGCGTCTGGTTGCGACCGCCCGCGTGGGAGCGTCGGGTCGAGAGCGAATTTTTCGCAGACAAATCCCGTGATCGAGACCGCAGCGGCCGATCGCCGCGCGGAGGGCACCGCTGACGTGCCGAGAAAGGCCGGGCAGCCGCGGGCGCGGGCGTCGGACGGGGAGAAGAGGACGGGCGTGCGCGAAGGCACAGTGCGCGGAGGTCATCCCGCGCGGCACACGGTTCGAATCGCCCAGGTCGGCGCCCGAGACACGAAGCCACGCCCGCACCCCTCGGACCGGTCGCCCGCCGCGGTTTGATGGCGCCCCCCCTTGCACACGATAGGCAGGCAGCATTGCTCGAGCGCACAACGCGCACGCTGTCGAACGAAAGAAAGAAAAAAAGAAAAAAGAGCGGAACGGGACCACCAGGGCTTCCGCCTCGCTCCCACTCGCCGCTCTCTTCCGCCTTCCCAGCTCCTCCCTCTCTGACAGCACGCGCGTGCACAAGCACGCACGTACGTACGCATGCACACACGCACACACTCACATGCGAGCGAACTCGGCGCACGGGCGCGGGCGGGGGACGAGAGCTCTGCGGCTTTTGAAAGCGAGAAAGTCTGCGGCAGGGCCTCTGCTACGAGGGGGGCACGCACGCTCGGGTGGCTTCCTCCGTCTGGGGGGCCGCCGACGCGCGCGGCGTTCGATGTCTGGCGCAGCGTCTGCCGTCTAGTACTTGACGGCGAAGCCGACTCCGTACTTGGGGGCCTTGTCGAGGTTGAGCGAGTCGACCTGGGCAGAGAGGGCGACGACCGTGTTGGGGGCCAGCTTCTGCTCGTAGAGAAGCGAGAGGAGGCCAGAGGACTGGAGCTTGGCCTTGGCGAGGGCTCCTCCGGGGAGGCGCTTGGCGGCACCGACGGCAAAGGCGGCGGGGCCGTCGCCCTGGAGGGGCTTGGTGACCTCGGCGCCGAGCGAGGTGTCGACGGCGGGGGCGTGAGCGACGAGGAGCGACAGCTTGTACTTGTCGTCGACGATGGCCGAGACGGCGTAGTCGGGCGCGGCGTAGGCGGCACCGGCAGACCACTTGGTGATGGCGTTCTTGGCCGAGTCAAAGGTGGCGACACCGCCGACCGTGAAGCCGTCAGCACCGGTCGAGGCCTGGAGGTCGACCTTGGGGGTCGCGCCGAGCGACACCACGGAGCGGAGCGCAAGGTGGGGCACGCGGTAGTCGACCGAGGCCTTGGCCGAGTCGGGGTCCGGGAGAGTGCCGGAGACGTTGAGGGTCACGCCGGGAGCGACCTCCTTGTAGGTCAGGGCAAGGCCGAGCTGGCAAGGGGAGGGGGGGAGGAAGGGGGGGAGGAAGGGGCGGGAGGAGGGGCGGTGGGAAGAGGAACGGGTGAGAGGCCGAGCTGGCAACGGGGGCAACCAAGGACGCAGCAGGGAGAACGAAACAGGGAGCGGGGCGTGCAGCGACCGTCGTGGGTCACGCGAAAGACGCGCACGACGCTGGATTGCGGCATCCGGAGCGGCCAAGCCGACGTCAGGAGAGATGCGGCCGCAGCACGACGTGGCTCCTCGGTCCGCGTACGCGACCGTGCCGCGCGATCCGACGCGGGAGCGGAGCGCACCTTTCCGGCGGGGGTGACGGTGGAGACGAGCGAGTAGCGGGGGGCGTTGTAGACGCTCTTGAGGTCGACGTCGAGGCGGCCCTCCTTGTTGAGAGCGCGGACGTTGAAGTTCTGCGAAAGAGCACGGATGGATGGAAAACGGCGGTCGGCGCGCAACGATCAGACCGCGGATCACCCCGGAGGACTCGGCGAGGCGGACGCGGATTGTCGTGCAGGCGAGGCGAGGGCCAGATCGCAGGTCGCTCGCGGCGCCACAATCGGCCTGATCCGCACGCACCACGCCGTCAGAGGTGGTCGAAGACACGCTCAGGACGTTGTTGAACTGGAAGACGCCCTCGCGGCCGCCGTAGAGGACATCTGCGCGGGGGGGACGACGACGTGAGATGGCGTGGGCGCTTCGATCCGCCGCCAAGCGCGGCGCGAGCACGGACGAATCGAAAGCAGAAATCGCCAAACCGAAAGCCGTCGCGGGCCGGGTGCGCGCGGGTCGGGGCGGCTCGGCTCGGCGTGCGACGCGCTCGACGTGTAGGGGTCGTCACGTCGCGCGGCGCCGAATCGCACCCTTGGCAGAGCGGCCGAGGTCGCCAAAGGCCGGGACCTTGGACATTTCGAAGGGAGAGTTGGTTGGTGCGGTGGGCGAGGCGATCGCGAACGGACGGAGACGGGAGGCGCGAATGCCGTCGCGAGATGCGGACCGCCGGTAATCAGGTCCCGGGCACGCTTCGATGCCTCCAGCGCGGGAGCGAGGTCCCGCGCCAGGGCCGCCGTGCTGGCCAACGCGCCTTCGCTCCCGGCCGCCGTGGCCCGACGCCGCTCGCCGCGAGACACGCGCCCCGATATCGGGACTCTCTTCGCTTCTCGGGCGTGCGTGCGTCGAGATCGCGAACGGCGACGATTGTCCTGCGGCGTGCCGGACCCGTGTCTCGGCTGGTGCTCGGCTCGACCGCCGCCGCCGCGGAGGTACGGCGGCCGGCCGAAGAGGAATCAGCGGACGGCTCCCTTTCCGGCGCACGCCGCGGTTGAACCCGCGTCGCGACGACAGCTCGTCGGTCTCCGCCCCGCGCGCTCGGGTCCGCTCTTCGCTCCGAGCTTTGCGTCCACCGTTGTCATCCGCAGAGTCCGATGGCTGGGGCGCGCCGTCGCGATGCTTGCTCTCGCCCATAGAGCCACTGATGGTTGGTCGTCGGTCGCCGGCCACCAGCCGTCGGCCGTCGATGCGGCTGCAGATCATCAGCGTGCCCCCGGGGTTTTCCGCGCCCCAGAACACTGTCTGTGACTATCGTCACGGCACCAAGTATGGCGTCGAGACATCGCGGCTGCCGGACGCAGACGTGACGGCGATCGCAAGACGGCGGTGGCAAACCCTTTCGACGCAGCACGCGAGCAGATCCGGCTCGTCGACCGCTCGCGGACAGGAAGCAAGACAGACAGGCGCCGTTCTCTGAGCGTTTGCCTCACTCCGATGCGCCTCGCGGAATCGTCACGGGGGGGTTCAACGGCGTTGTCGGTGAGGCGGAGGCGAAAGGCCTCCGTCCCCGAAGCGGCGCCCTCTCCAGTCGGGGTGCGTGGGAGCCGTTCGAACGAATGAAGCCCTTGTGTCGCGCGGTTTGGGATCGAGGAGCAGCCGGTCCAGATCTGGGATCTGGCGGCGCTTGGTGCGCGAGCGATCGCGCCAACCCCAAGACCGCGGTCCCCCAAAGGTCGCCGAGCGGCCTTCGACGACGCCTCTTCCCATTTGCGACCGCCCAAGTGGCACCGCGACGCAACATCCTTGGGCGACGTTGCGAGATGGGAAGGTTTTTCGCCCTTCCGGTTGAATCGTTGAATCCTGGAGCGCAGTCCACCATCCGCTCACGACTGCATCGCCTGCACATCGCGAGCGTCAGCCTGGACAGAGTGCGCCCATGCTCCTTGGCGGAGCTCTTGGAAGAGCACACAAAGCTCCCGAACGGCATCAGCAGTTTGCGAACAGAAAGGTAGAACGGGGGGGGGGGGGCCCAGAATGGACAGAGCGCCCGGAGCTCGTAGAGCGCCCGGAGCATTCACAGCGCCAAGAGCGGGCCTGCTCGCTTTTTCTTGTTTCCACTCTGCCCCCTTCTCCGCCCAGCCTTTTGTCCGCTTCGCCGCCCGCTCCCGCTTGGCCACTCGGGCCCTCCAGGACCCAGCTGCCCGGCAGGACGGGGTCGAGCACATCGACGAGGCGCAGCTTGGCCTGGGCCTTTTTCGACTCGTAGGCGTACGAGTTACGCGAGAACTCCTTCGACATGAACGTTCCGCACCCCCTGCTGCTCGAGTGCTGCTCGATCGCGCTCTTCACTCCTCCGGTCCACGCCCACCACAAAGGAGCTTCAGCCCCGGGAATGGACGCGATGAGCGCGCGATCGCACGGATTTCGGCCCGGAGATATGGTGTACATCGAGTTCATCATCTCGATCGAGGCGCATTACGCAATCGCGGGCGAGAGCCGCGCCCAGCCCTGGAGAGCAAACGACCCGAGGTTGGCGAGGGCTTTCGCTCGAGACAGCTTTGTGGGTTTGGTACCGACCTCCGAGCACTCGCGCCCGCGTTTGCACCGGTCTCAAACGGTGGGAGGAGAAACGTGAGGAGGGTTAGGCCCGTCGGGATTGACGTCGCCGGGGCTGGCGCAGCGGCCAGCGCCGGGGCCAGTGCCCAGGCCTGCGCGGGGGCCAGTACCGAGGCCCGCGCCGGGGCCGCCGATGCCCCCGCCCGCGCGCGGGCCGGCGCCCTCGTGGCCCCAATCTCGCGCACCCGCAGCGACAGCACGCGCGCGCGCGGGCGGGTGGCACAAGCGAGCGCGCGAGGAGCCGCTGCAGCCCTGGCCTCCGCGGCCCGCGCGCTCGCTCGCTCTTGTGCCTGCGTTGCCGCAGCGCAATTGCAAGCAACGTCGTCGACCGTGACGGGTCTCGCCCTTCCCCGCTCCGGCCCCCTTGCCCTGCCCACCCGTCCCGGGAAAGGGCTTGCCGGCTCGGCGGTGCCGCGCGCCGATGGACGCCGAGGCGCCGCCTGCACGTCGCCAACGCAAAGTACCCGCCTCAAATGCATCGACGGTGTCCGCAAAGGCCCGTGACGGCGCTGGCGCCGCGGGTGCCGGGTCTACCCCCGCGCCCGGAGGGTCCACCCCTGGCCGACGCGTCAAATCTGGTGTTCCGACCAAATTCTCCACGAGCGAGAGCATGAGGAGGTGCGTCGCGTCGCAATATGCCTCACTACAAGTGGCAACACTGCGGGATCACGCGATAGGGCTCCAAAGTCAGTACTCTCCCTGCGCGAGGCCAGCAGCGAGGGCCGAAGGCGCTGGGCGGTGGAGGAGGCGTGAAGGCGGGCGCGAGGGGGGGGGGGGGGGGGGGGCCCCGGGCTGGC
>PEIA01002833.1:0-13724 GCA_003613005.1 Prototheca ciferrii
CAGTGCCGAGACCTGCGCGAACGCAGGGCCTGGATCGCGGGCGAACGGTCCGCGATGCAGGGGGTGGGACGCCGCGGGGCTGGGGGTAGGGAGGGGGACCCTCGCGCGCGCGCGGGACCGGGACTCGCCCCGCGCGCTGGCTCCGCGGCAGCAGGCGCAGCAGGCAGCCGCGCGCGCTGCGATCTCGGGGGGCTGCGGGGTGCCGAACGCGCTTGGCGGTCGCCTTTGGATTTTGAAACCGTGCGTTGTGCGTTTGCTCACTCCCCACGGGCCGGCCGCCGCAGCGCTCCGCCGCGCCTCGGACGAGACGGGCGCGCGGGGCCATGGCCGTCGGCCCGAGCTCGCAGTCGGGCGCTGGTGCGCTGCCGCCTCGTCCGGCGCGCAGCGAGCATCGCAAGCGATCTCAGAGCAGCGCGGGCGATCCGTTCCTCGACCTGGTGCGCGTTGTCTCGGAGTCCCGCGAAGAGACCCCGCTGCGAGCGGCGCGGCGCGGTCGACGAATTCGAACGAACTGGGGTGGTTGCGGCCCCGAGAGTGGTGGGGAGTGGTGGGGGGGGTGGGCTGCGGACGGTGGTGGGCGGACGGGCGCCCGTTTCTTGCCTGCTGCTGACGTCTGCTTCCATGTCTTTCCGCACGCAGCTCCGCGCGGGGGAGGTGTCGATCGCGCCTCCCCCCGCCCCCCCCGGGCTGCGCGTCCGCGATCCTCGTCGTCTCCGGCGGGCCATCGAGCGGTACCTGGCCGGCAACGCCTTCGACCACGCCGCCAAGACCGGCAGCAAGGGAGAGGGCGGCGGAGCAGACGGCGGAGATGGCGGCGACGGCGGCGGCGGTGGCGAGGGGGCGGGCGGTGGCGAGGGGGGGGGCGGCCGCGAGAGCGGGGCGACGGCCGACGGCGCTGGAGGCGGCGGAGAGGGTGTTGCAAACGAGGCAGAGGGGAGACCGAGTCCTCTGGGGGCTGCTGAAAGCGTGCCCGCGCAAGAGTCGATCACTCGGGCTGTTGAAGACGAGCCCAGACAAGGGTCGAGCCGTCGGGTTGCTGAAGGCGGCTCGGAGGCGACCGCCTGCGTTTTTTCGTCGTCGACTCCCACGCTCCCAACCGCCGTCTCGGCGCCCTCCTCTGCCTCTTCCGCTGCCGTCCGCGCGGACGCTCTGGCGTCGGCCATCGTGCGGGCTCTGGAGGCTAGCCTGGAGGGGGCGAACGGCTCGCCCGCCGCCTCGCAGGGCGGCCGCGCGACCGCCGCGTCGTCACTCTCGTCGTTTCCGGCACCTTCCTCGTCGTCGTCGCCTTCGACGCGTTCTGCGGACCTTTTGGAGGCGTTTGTGTCGCCGCTGGTGGTGACCGACTCGCGGGCGCCGGACGCCGGCGACTCGGCGGCGCGTCTCTTCCTGGCGCCCGCATCGCTCCGTGCCCGACTCGCGCCCTGGTTTGCCGCCGCAGCGGCGCGCGTCGAGCGTCTCAGCGGCAGCGACGTCGCTCTACTCTGCCTCGGACAGCTCAAGTGGCTCCCAGGAACTTTTGATGAAGAAAATGAAGAAAATGAAGAAGAAGGAGAAGGAGCAGAAGGAGAAGAAGGAGAAGGAGAAGAAGGAGAAGGGGAAGGAGAAGAAGAAGGAGAAGAAGAAAGGGGCGAACGAGAAGGGGAGGAGAGGGACGATGCGATGGGAGAGGAGGGGAACGAGAACGAAGGAGATGAGGGGGTCGATGCCTCTGGTCGGTCGTCGGCCCGCCGCAACGGCCTTCGGAATGCAACGTCTTCCCGCAAGGCTGCCTCGAGGGCCTCTCGCCCAAGCGAGGCGCCAAGCACCGGCTCCCGATGCCCTCCGCGTTCCGTGCGAGCGCACCTCCTCGCTCTCGCGACCGGACGCCCTCCTCTCCCTTCCACGCCCTCCTCCATGCCTCTTCGCGGCCGCTCTCCGGCCTTGGCGGCCGCCGCGCTCGCGCTGCTACCCGAGTGGACGTCTCCAAAGCTCGCGCCGGCGACTTTTGGAGCCGCGTCGGCGGCCGCCGAGGAAGATCCGGACACGCTTCTCGAGCCCTACCTCACCGCGGCCGAGGACGCCTCCGCCCGGTGCCCCGAGGCCGCCACCGAGGCCGCCAAGCGAGCCTTGGCACTCGCGCCCCAGCTTTCCCCGCCTGCGCTCGGCCTCGCCTTTGCCGCCGCTTTGAGGGCTTTCCCGCCCGACGAGGGACTCGAACGCATCACCGCAACCGCGCACGACCTCTTGGGAACGCGCGCGCAGGACGCGACGAGCGAAAGCGCATCGCGAGCAAGCGGCCCGGAGGGGGGGGGAGAGGAGGAGGAAGAAGAGTTGGAGACGCGAAGATCCCGGGCGGCCTCCGAGACCTCTGCGCCGACCCCGCTCGCGCGCCTCCCGCCGCGCTTCGTCGCGCACGCGCTCGCCTGGGCGCTCCGAGGCGCGCTCTCGAGCTCACCGGCGCTCGCAGACGCCGTGCTCGCACGCCTCCGCCCCGCGCCGCATGGCCGCGGCCATGCGCGCGCCGCAGACGGCGACCGTAAAGCCGGCGACCGCAAAGCCGGCCGCCCCAATGCCGGTGGCCCCAAAGCCGGCGGCCGCGGCCGGGCCCGCGCGCCCGCTCCGGACGGCGCGCACCCCTCCGCCGCGGCCGCGCCGGGCCCCGCGGATCTCTGGGCCGCGCTGCTTGCAGCCTCGGGCGGCGGCTTTTCGGTCGCCGTCTGCGACGCGGGAACGGCCAAGCACATCGAAACGGCGCTGCGAGGCAAGATCACGCGCGGAGAGGTCGCGGCCGACTGGCTGGCGCGCAACGTCCGGCTGGCGGGGGCTTGGGAGGCTGTGGGCGACGAGGGGCAGGCACAGGAGAGGGCAGGGCGGGAGGGTTTGGAAAGCGCCTCGTGCGCGCCCCCGAGCTCGGCAGCCCCTGCGTCCGGACCATTCCCGCTTCTTCGAGCGCCGTCCACCTCGACTTCGGCGTCGGCCTCTCAGCGCGCCAACCCGCAATTGGCGAGCGCCGCCTGCGGCACGCTCCCGGTCTCCGAGGCGCTCCCAGAGCTGCCCCTGGGGGCGCACCCCTTTGCGCCCGAGGCGGCCACGCTGTCCGCCTGGGCGCTGACTCTGCTCCGAAATTCGGATCCGCGCGCGGCCGACGCGGGCGAACGTCTCCTCGAGACGCTCCTCCTCTCCGAAACGCCCCGCGGCACGGCCGGGGAGGCGCCAAAGGGCGCCGGCGCGAGGCAGTCCGGGGGATCGGACTCGGCCGGCGGAGCGCGCACAGACGAGCCAGGAGCGCGGCTCGCGGCTCTGGGCGACCTCGCGCGTTCTTCTCTGCCGTTCGACGCCACGTACGTTGCGGATCCGCTCGGCGTGTCTCGCACCGCGCTGGACGCCGCGCGCGACGCCGCGCACGGCAAGGAGCGCGCCGCGCTGGGCGCGCTCCGAGCGCTGGGCCGCGCGGCCGCGGCCGGCGCGCCGCTCGCCGGCAGCGGCGCGGCTGGCGACGCGGGCGCGGGCGTCGGCGAAGCGGGCGCGCTCGAGATGGCCGGACTGGACGACATGCTGCTCGATTTCGGAGCGGAGGATGCGGCGGACGCGGGCGCGGGAGCCGGATCGGCGCGTGCGCGGCGACCCCGCGCGCGCATCGATGCGGACGCGGACGGCGGGGCGGACGCGGACGGCGAGGCGGACGCGGAGGAGGCCGGCCAGGCCCCCCTCCCGTGGCTTTCGGCGCTGCTGCTGGCTGCGTGCCGCGGCGAGGCTCCTTCGGCGCTCGTGCGACCCGCTGCGGACCTGCTCGCGCTCCTCGCGCTGCGCGAGGCCGTTGCGGCGGGATCCGAGGCGGGCGACGCCGAGACGCCGAGAAGGGCCGGGCCGTCCGCGTCTGGAGGGAGCGAGCGCAGCTCCCCGGGAAAGGCCGCCTCGTCCACCCCTCCTCGGCCGTCTCGGACCGCTTCGCTGCTGCGTCTGCCTTCGTGTCGCGCGCTACGGGCCGTTCTGGAGGATCTCTCGCTCGGCGACGCCGCGGTGGCCGCGGCCGCCGCTGCGGCCACCGCGGCGGCCGCGCTCCTGCTTGTCCGGGCCCTCGCGCTGGCGGCGGCTCCGGAAGAGGCGCCCGCGGAGAGGGGCCCGAGGGACGCTTCCCGCGCCTCTGGGGAGCGGCCCCGGGTCGTGGACGACGCCGGGCCGCTTTCGGCCGGGACGCCGCCCTCCGACGGCGTCTCCCAGCTCCCGCTTCCGTCCTCGCTTGCATCGCATCTCTCGAGGCTCTTCTCGGCGCCCGCGGTGGAGGCCCTCGGCGCGATGGTGTGCGGACGGGTGCAGAGATCGCTGACGACCCCCGGGTCCGACCCGGCCTTTGCCGCCGCCGCCCTCGCAGAGCTCGCGGCCCGCGAACGCGAGTTTCCGGCCGTCAAGGCGGTGCAACGCGCCGACGGAGAGGCGAAGAAGGGACGCACGCGCGCAGAGGGGGGCAAGAACGCCGACGCCTCCGCTGGGGCGGGGGGGGGAGCCGAGGAGGGGGGGGCTCTTTCCCAGGAAGAACCATCCTCGCCGTCCCCGGGCTCCTCGCCCGCGGGCTCCTCGTCGGACGTCATTCCGCCGCTGACGATCCAGGGCGGATTTCTGCGCCTTTTGCTGGAACACGCCGGCTCGGCCATCGAGCAGCTCTACGTCGCCTTCCTGGGCGACGACGACGAGGAGGACGGCCCCGCAGAGGGAGAGCGGGGGGAGGGCTCCGCGGCCGCGCTGCAGGGCCCGGACCGCGAGCTGCGCTGGAACCTGGACGGCAAGAACAGCCCCGTCGCCGTCGTGCTCGTCCAAAAGGACGCGGGCGCTGACGCAGAGCAGGGCACGGCCGGGAACCGCGCGCTCCAGCTCGCGGCTCCCGGCTCGCCCGTCCTCTCCCCGTCCGCCTCCGGTCCGCCCCCGCGCGCGCCGTCGCTGCCGCCGCGGCTCGCGCCGCTGCCGCCGCTGCTGCGGCTGACCGCCACGCTCCAGCTGCGACTGAACGGATCGCTCGACGACGTCGACGCGCTGCTGGGCGCGCCGCTGCTGTGCGCGCCGCGCCGCGCCTGCCCCCGCGGACCCGGCGCGGCCGCGGCCGTGCGCGCGCGCCAGAGCGCCGGCGAGCGGCGCGCGACCCTCGGCTCGCTCGCCGCCGCAGAGGCGTGGTGCCGAAGCCTCGTCGAATGCTTTGGGAACGATCTCCTGACCAAAGCGATCCCAGACGCCGAACGAACCGAGAACGACGGCGACGACGACGACGACGACGCGACCGAACGCGGCGCGGGCGCCTCCGAGGCCTCGCGCGCCGGCGCCGCGACCGGACCGGGGGCCGCCGTCTCCGCGTACCTGGCGCGGGCGTTCGCCCGTCTGCGCGCGGCGCGGGCCGCCGACCCCGCGCCGGCGCACAAGGTGCTGGCGCGCGCGCGGCACGCGAGGGCGCTCGAGGCCTCGCTGCGAGCTGCCGAAGCCGCCGATCGGCGCGCCGAAGACGAGCGCGCGAGGGAAGAGCGCGTGCGCGACCCCGGAACCGCAGCGGGAGCGGGCGAGGAGGAGGGCGAGGAAGAGGGCGAACAGGTGGGCGAGGAGGACGAGGACGAGCCCGAGGCCGGGGGCCGAGGGTCTCGGGCGAAGCGCGCGGCCGGCGCCTCTGGCGACGCCGCAGCCTCCCCGGACGGCGTCTCGCCCCGTTCGCGCGCCTCGCTCTCTTCGGCGGGCGCGGCCAAGCCTGCTCGCCGGGGCCGTCCCCCGGCCGCCCGCGCTCGCGCCCGCGCGCGCCTCTCGTCGTGCCCCCTCTCGCTCGCGGCCGCGGCCGTCGTGCTGGCGATCCACGCCGACCGCGCCGAAGCGCTGCTGGCGGCCCAGTCTCTTCAAAAGGGTCGCGAACGGAACGGCCTTCCCCGCCGGGAGGAGGGGGACGGGGAAGACGAGAACGTGGGATCTGCGGATCCCGCGGCCGCCGCCCTCCTGGAGGCCCTTCGGAAGGGGGGGCTGTCGTCGTTCGCCCCGCGCGCCCCGCTGCCTTGCGACGCGCGCGCTTTGCCGGGGTGGGACGACGGGGACGCGCTCCCGGGCTGGACCGAGCTCGACGAGACCCTCGCGGACGCCGCCTGGGCCGCGCGAGAAGCCGCGCTCGCAGATCCGGAGCGGGGACGCGGCGCGCCCGGAGCCGAGGCGGCGGGACGCATCGGCACGCAACCGCCCGCCTCTTCCCCCCTTTCCGCCGCGAGCGCGCTCGGCGCCGGACCCGGCGCGCCCCTGCCCGCCGCGCGCTTCTACCCGCACGCGTCGCTCGCGCTCGCTTCGCTGAGGCGTCTGCTGTTCGTCGCGAGCGCGCGCCAGGCGGCGCTCGAAGCCTCGGCCGGCGCCGCGCAGGCCGCGCGGCAGGCGCCAGACCCGGCGGGCGCGGGAGCGCCCGACGTCTCCGGCGGAGGGGCCTCCGGGCCATGGCCGGACGGCGCGGAGCGGCTGCTCCGGATCGGCGGGCGCGCGGCGCTCGCGCTGGCGCAGCGCGGGGACGAAACCGCTTCTCTCGCCTCGGAAACGCTTGCAATGCAGTCTGCATCGTCGCAGCGCGCTCCCGGTGCCGCGCAAGAGGCAGCGCCCGCGCCCGCGCCCGACGTCGCGTCCGCACCCGCGTCCGCCGAGGCTCCCACGGGAGCGGCCGAGGACGCCTCATGGCTGGCCCTCGCGCGGGCGGCCCGGACGCGGCTGCTGACCGCACCCAAACTTTTCGCCAGGCTCCCGGCCGGCGTGCGGCTGGACGTCGACCTTCTCGGGGTCTTTGGAGAGTGGGGACGCGCGTTTCCTGGCCCCCCGAAGCAGGGCAAAAAGGCGACCAGGGGCAGGCAAGGCAGCAAGGCGAGTCGCCAGGGGCCACCCCCGCCCCCTCCCCTGGCGGTCCTGTACGCGGCCGGTTCGTCGGGGGCGCTCCTGGCCGGCGCGCGCGTGTCCTCGCAGGGTCCTCTGCGCGCCTGGGAGACCGAGGCCATCGAGCTATCGACGCTGGTGGAGCGCGCCGCGCAGGCGCAGAGCGAGGGCGCCGCAAAGGCGCCGGGCGGCCGCGGGCGCCTTTCGAGGGCCGACGTCGCTCCCTTCGAGGACGCCGCCGCGCGTCCCGCCGCGGACGACGCCGACCGCGCCGCCGACCCGTGGCGCGCGGTCAAAGCGCTGCGCGCTGCCGCCGCGCGGCGGCTGCTGGCGCGCCCGACGGCGCCGCGGTCCGCGCAGCCGGCGCCGGCGGCCGGGCCCGCCCCGGCCGCGCGGCTGGGCCCGCTGCTCGCGGCCGCGCTCGACGACGGCTCGCCCGCGCTCGCGCTGTCGCTCGAGCGTCTGGCGCACCGCGCGCTGCCCGCGGTTGCGCTCGGACAGCCGCACGACGCGGACAGCGACGAGATGGACGTGGATGACGCGGAGAACGGGCCGCGCCGCACCTCGCGCGAGGGTGAGATCGACGGGCTCGCGGCGGCCGCCGCCGCGCGGCTCTGCCCGGAGCCGGCCGCCGCGCGCCGCGAGGACGACGAGGGCGACGAGGACGGCGCCGCGCGCGCCCAGGCGCCCAGCCTGCTGTCGGCGCCCGGTCTGACGCGCTCGACGCTCGTGGAATGGTGCGCGGCGCTTTGGGCCGCCGGCGTCCGCGAGTGGAACGCCGCCGTCGCCGAGCTCGAGCGCGAAACGCGCCGCGGCGGCGGACACCTCCCTCCGGAAGAAGGTGCCGAAAACGCGGACGCGGACGACGCCGCGCCCCCCTCGCCCAGCGCGGAGATGCGCGCGCGGCTGGCGCGCGTGGACGATTTGTTCGGTCGTCTCTGCGCGTCGTCGCGTCTGTTCGCGGCGCTGTGCGCGGTCCCCGCGCTGCGGCCGATGGACGGCCCTCTGCGCGCCGGCGCGCTCCGGCACGCGCCCGTGGCCCTGGACGCGCTCTCGCGCGCGGCGCAGGGTCCGGGCCTGGCGGCGCTGGCGCGCGCCAGGCCCGCGCGCGCGGGGCGGCTCGCGAAAGAGGGTCTCAAGGCCGCGCGCGGCTTGCAGGCGCTGTGCGGGGAGGCCAAGGGCTGTGCGGCGGCCGTGGGCTCGGCCGGCGCCGGCAAGCGTCCGCGCGCGGCGGGCGGGAACGCCGGGGTGCCGAGGGCCAAGCGCGCCGCTGAGCGGTACCTGTGCGCGATCCGAGGCGTGTTGGCCGAGACGGGCGGCAAGGTCCAGTTTCGCGTCGGCACGCTTCGGAGGGACGCGGACGCGCAGGAGGCCGCCGGGGAAGCGGCCGCGGAGGCCGACGCGCCGGGCGAGGAGCCCGACGAGGGGGACGGTGCTCCGGACGAGGCGACCGAGTCGGAGAGCGAACCGAGCGCGGACGAGGATGACGAGGGCGAGGGCGCGGGTGGCAGAGCCGGGGGAGGGGAAGGCGAGGAGGACGGCGAAGACGACGACGAATGAAAGGGCGATGCGCGATGGGAAGAAAGCAAGAGCGAGAGAAAAAGACCGACGGAATGGGATCGGGACGTCCGCGTGTCTGCCTCGCTCGCTCCTTCCCGGGGCACGATCTTTTGACCCGACGCCTCCCTTTATCGTCTCGCATCCGCCCCTCCCTGTCTCCTGTCACGTTCGTCTCCCGTCGTCTTCTCCCTTTCTTTTTTCATTTCATTGCCCACCGCGCTCCGGGCGTTTTCCGCCCCCGCCGAACGGGGCTCGGGCCTCAATCGCTCTGCATTGCGATCGGATCGTTGCCATTCTCGATCCGCCTTTCGTTTCGTCTCGACAAACCCGACCTCTGAAACGCTCAGACAGCACACTCTGCATGTAACGTATCCGCCACGTTTTCTGCACGTCTCGCGGCCCCCCCGCCCCCCCCCCCTGCCCCCGTCTTTTCACGCTCTCTCTGCACGGGCGCTGTACACGGCGCACTCCACGGCGCCTCACCTTTTCCCATAAGAAGAAGGGAGGAGAAGGAAGGGGGAGAAGATGCAGAAGGGAAAACAGAGAAAGAGAGAGTGAAAGCGGAGAGCGAAAGAGAGTACATGGAGGGCGAAAACAGGCTAACAGAAAACAGCCCCCACCCATCTCCCCCCCCCCTTTCCCCCTCTCCTCTTTCTTCGCATCTTCTTGTCCTCCCCTTTTCCCTTTTTCTTCCTCTCCTTTCTCTTTCCTTTTCCAGACTTCTGCTCCCCTCCTCTCCCTCGCGTGCACGTGCGAGCACGTGCCTCTTTCCCGTTTTCCCACGTTTCCATGTTTCTCCCAGATTTCCCGTTTCCCCAGTTGTCGCTCCTTCCTTGTCGATTTACGCGTAGTATTGGAGTGATGTTTTCTTTTTCGCTTGGACTTCTGCGACGGCTTCGTTGAAGTCTTCGTGTTTGATGACGGTGGCTTCTCTGCGGAGCGCGATCATGCCTGCTTCGACGCAGACGGCCTTGAGCTGCGCGGCGTTGAAGTCGTCGGTGGACCTCGCGATCTCCTCAAAGTTGACGTCGTCCGCGACGTTCATCTTCCTCGAGTGGATCTTCAGGATTTTGACCCTCGAGGCTTCGTTCGGGTGCGGAAACTCGATCTTTCGGTCGAGTCGTCCCGAGCGGAGCAAGGCCGGATCGAGGGTGTCCGGTCTGTTGGTGGCCGCGATGACTCGGACGCCGTCCGAGGAGGCAAACCCGTCGAGCTGGTTGAGCAGCTCGAGCATGGTTCGCTGCACCTCTCGGTCTCCTGAGAGTTCCGAGTCTCGGCGCGTGGTTCCGACGGCGTCGACCTCGTCGATGAAGACGATCGAGGGCGCCTTCTCCTTGGCGAGCGCAAAGGCGTCGCGCACCATCTTGGCGCCGTCCCCGATGAACATCTGCACGAGCGCCGGCCCCGCGAGCTTGAGGAAGGTCGCGTTGGTCTGGGCCGCGCAGGCGCGCGCGATGAGCGTCTTGCCCGTGCCGGGCGGGCCGTAGAGCAGCACGCCCTTTGGCGGCTTGATGCCGATGGCCTCGAAGCGGTCCTTGTGCGTGATGGGCAGCACGATGGCTTCCCGCAGCTCTTGGATCTGCTTGTCGAGGCCGCCAATGTCCGTGTAGTCCTCCGTGGGCTTTTCGTCCACCTCCATCGCCTTGACGCGCGCGTCGTACTCTGGCGGGAGCGTCGAGAGGATGAGGTACGAGTCCTTGTTCACCCCGACCAGGTCGCCGGGCTTGAGCGCCTTGGGGTCCACCAGCCCTGCCACGGGAAGGAAGACCGTCTGACGAGTGCTCGTCTTCAACACCACGCAACGCTTGTCCGTCGTCCGAGTAGAAGCCGCCGCCGTCGCGGTGCCGTTCGACGGAGACGAGGAAGAAGGAGAGGCGCCAGAGGCGCCGCGCGAGCCGCCGGTTCCCCCGGCCCCCGCGGCCTGGGCATCCTCGTCGTCGTCCTCCTTGTCGGGGTCCATGGTCAACACCTCGACCACGTTACCAACCAAATACGGCAGCTGGTTGTTCAGCTTGATCTTCTCCACGTTCTCCTTCAGACGCTCGCCGAACGACGCCTTTTCGTGCACGAGGCGAGACGACTCGTCACGAAGAACGCGCACCTCCGTGTCCAACAAACGAGTTCTAGTCGAAACAAGGGGGAGGAGAGGAAGAAAGAAAAGAGGAGGGTGGGAGGGGGGAGAAGCGTGTCAGAAAGAGAAAGGAAAGAGGAGGGGTGGGGGAGGGGGGAAGCGTGTCAGAAAGAAGGGGGGAGGGAGGGAGGGAAGAGCTTCACAGGAAGAGACCTCGCAGAAGAGACCGCCCGGAAAACATCCATCGTTTGAAAGGGGAAGACAGCATACGGAATGGAAACTGAATGCCCTCCCCCTTCCTCCTTCCCTCCCGTTCCCCTCCCTTCCGCTCCTCTCCCTCGCTGGCCCCTGGTCTGCGATCGTGCCTTCTCTGGATGTCCTCGGTGGACATGGTTCGGAGTTCCTCCTCGATGCCCGACTCCTCCTCTCCGAAAATCTCCTCCTCCATGCTCGCCATGGCGTCGACCGCGGGAGCGCCGAGCGGCGCGGGCAGCGGTGATCGCGGCGGTGATCGCTCGCCGCGAAGCGGGGAGACACGCGCGGCGCGCGGGGGAGATCGCGGGGAGCACTCGCGGCGGCCGAGGACGCTCCGAAGAGCGAGGACAGATCTCGACACAGGGATCCGCGACGCGCGATCGACGAGACGCCCGACGGCCTCGCGAGCGCGGGAGGCCGCCTCGCAGGCCGATGGCGCGGCCAGACCGCGCGCCGCGCGCGGGAGCGCCCTCGCGCCCCGCGAGGACCGGGGGGAGGGACCGGCGCGCGCGCCGCGCGCTGGGCGTCGGCACGACACGACCTCAGACGCGAACCAACCCGGCGCAACACAACGCTACGCCGCGAGAGCCTGCGCGAGCCCTCCAGACGACGCCCTCTCGAGCGCACGTCCCGTGCGCCCGCCCCGATTTCTTCGCGCGGACGCAGGCGCGCGCACGCGGCACCCCAGAGCGATCGTCTCGCCCGCGCACCGCCCTCTCGGCCGGCGCGACCTCTGCCCGGTCCCGATGAGCTCTCGGCGCAAGGCGGAAGTGTATCTGAACGTTTACGATCTCATCGAACACAACGACTGGACTTATTGGTGTGGAGTCGGCATTTTTCACTCCGGAGTGGAGGTCTACGGCGTGGAATACGCCTATGGCGGCCATGAGTATGACGCCCCCGGTGCGTCGCTCCGCAGGGCGAGGTTGGGGGGGGGAGGGAACGGGGGTGGTGGTGGTGCGAGGAGGCTTGGGTACGTGTGGGCGGGGCGAGGCGGGCTGGTGCTGGGGGGACGCTCGTCGCGACATTGCCGTGCTGCTCGACGCCTCGTTCGCACGCTCGAGGCTCGGCCCTTGGCCTTTGCGCGCAGTGAGGTCTCTTTCGCGAGTCCGCCGCCCCGAGGCCTCGCGACGCGTCGCGGACGTCGGGGGTCCGCCTCGACGGGTAGCGCCGGGGGGGCATGGCGGGTACCCCCAAGAGCAGCCGAGAGATGGTGGGCCGCTGGGCGCCGGGTGCGGGGAAGGTGCATGTCGGGGCTCGACGTGCCGCGTGGGAGCGTCCGACGACGTCGTGCGTGCGACGGTTGCACACGCCAGGCCGGCATTGTGCCTCTCGACGCATCGCGGCCGCGGCCAGGGCTGGGTGCAGCCACGTCTGCGGCCGAAATGCCGCGGCGGTGCCTCTGGAGGAGCGCGCGTGGGTCGGGGAGTCGAATCGGGGGTCGTGGGTGGCTGGGTGGGTGTGGGGGGGGATGCGGAAGGGGAGTGCGGGACGGCAAGGCGAGGGCTGACGAGACGCGGGCGACCGGAGAGGCGAGCCGAGCGCGAGAGGGGGGGATGGGGAGGCCGGACTGGGGGTGGAGACGCGCCCCTGTGGTCCGGACCCGGCCGGGAGCTTCTCGACGACCCCTCTCCTCCCCCCCCTTTTCCCCCCGGGCGCTCATCTCCCGGGGATGCGTGTCCGAGGTCGCGACGGGCGGCGGGGCCTTTGCGTCTCCCCGATCTCCGGCTGGCCTCTGCTGCCTTGCAAAGGACGCTGCGCGCGGTCGGGGACGATGAGTGTGCTGGCGCACTGCGATGGCGAACGCCGAGGGCGGTGTTCGACAGCCGCGCGGCACCAGGTGCCGTGGGCGGACCGGGGGGGCGCTCGGGCGGACCGGGGAGAGCGTGCGCCCGCACATGCCGCAGGCGGGGAGGGTGCCCCAGATGCCTCTTCTTCCCACGTCAAGGGGAGGGCCCCTTGGGCACTGGGGGGAGAGGAGAGGAGAGGAGAGGAGAGGAGAGAGGGTCTCCCGCTGGGAAGGAGATGGGGTTTGGGTTTGTGTCTGTCAATGTCGTCGCGCCTCGTGGCGTCCCACCGTCCCTCTCCCCTTCGACGGTTGCATGTTCACGTAGATGCGCACGTTCCGTTACATGTACGTGTCCCGTTCCCTCCGCTGTTGTGTTCTTGCAGGCATTTTTGCGACGACGCCTCGGGAGGCTCCCGGCACGGTGACGTGGCGCGAGTCGATTTTGGTCGGTGAGACGGACCTGGATCCTGCGGGCGTGTACGCCGTGGTTTCTGCGCTGGGCGGCAAGTACCGCGGGAACGCGTACCACATCTTGCAGATGAACTGCAACAGTTTCAGCGACGACCTCTGCTTGGCGCTGACCGGCCACCGCATCCCCGGCTGGGTCAACCGCATCGCGACCGTCGCGCTGGCGCTGCACTGCCTGCTGCCGCCGGGCTGGGTGCCCCCGCTCAAGACGCCGACGGGGTTCTCGGAGGACCAGGGCGTCGGCGTCGGCGCCGCCGGGCGCCAGGGCGCCGCCCCGTCTCCGGCGGGAGGCGTGCCCATGCTGGGCAGCGAGGATGTGCCCCTGCTCCCGGCCGGCGCGGGGCTCGGCGTGCCCGTCGCCCTCCCGCCGGGACCCGAAGCGTCCGCCGCCGAAGACGAGCGAGCGAGGCTCCTGGGAGCGGCAGACGTCTCGAGAGGGCCGGCAGGAGTGCTCTCCGCCTCCAGCAGCGCAGCAGCCAGCGGAGCCATCCTCCCGTTCAGCCTCCCCGTGCCCCAAGCCGCCTGATGGCGCGAGGGGAGGGAGAAGGAAGAAAACGAAGAAGAAGAAAACGAAGACGTGGAGCGTCCGCGCATCGAGACACGGATCGGGAAAAGCCGAGGACGAAGGAACGTCGAAAACGAGAACGGAGACGATTTTCTCCGCGACCTCGACCTCGACGGAAACGTTCTTGGCGCCTCGGGCGCCGCGACGCCCCGGTCTCTCTCCGGCCCGCC
>PEIA01002855.1:0-13718 GCA_003613005.1 Prototheca ciferrii
GGAGGGGGGGGAGGGAGAGGGGGAGAGAGAGAGAGAGAGAGAGAGAGAGAGAGAGAGAGAGAGAGAGAGAGAGAGGGAGAGAGAGAGAAAAGGAAAGAGAGGGACGGAAGGAGAGTGTGGGGCTTGTGCGTGTGTGGTTGCCTCGAGCATGCACGTACGTGTCTATGTGTGTAGGGGGGGGTGGGGGTCGTTGGGTTGGGCCTGCATATCTGTCTGTGTGTGCGCGGTTGGTTGTGTTGGTCATGCCTGTTTGTTTGCTTGCTTGTGTGTGTGTGTCATTTTGGTGTGTTGTTTTCTGACCGCGTTTGTGTGTTTTTTCTCGTGCTCTCCTTGTGTACGTTGTGCAGGACAAGATGCTGCAGTCTGTGTCTCGCGGTCGCGAGGTTACTGTGACGAACGATGGCGCGACGATCCTCAAGTCGATCCACGTGGACAACCCTGCTGCCAAGGTGCTCGTCGACATCAGCAAGACGCAGGACGCCGAGGTGGGCGACGGCACGACGAGCGTGGTCGTGCTGGCCGGCGAGCTGCTGCGCGAGGCGGAGCAGCTGCTTGCGCAAAAGGTGCACCCCGCGGTTGTGGTTGCCGGCTACCGCGCTGCTTACGAAGCTGCGATCGGTCGTCTTCGCGCCGTGGCGTTTGACAACGGCCGCGACGCGGCTGCGTTCCGCGAGGACCTGCTCGCGATCGCCCGCACGACGCTGAGCAGCAAGATCCTGTCCGCGGACAAGGAGCACTTTGCGGAGCTGGCCGTGTCGGCCGTGCTGCGTCTGCGCGGCTCGACGGACCTGGACGCGGTGCAGGTCATCAAGCGCACGGGCGCGCCCATGAGCGCCTCGTACCTGGACGAGGGCTTCATCCTCGACAAGGCCTTTGGCGTCGGGCAGCCCAAGCGCATCGAGAACGCCAAGATCCTCGTCGCGAACACGCCCATGGACACGGACAAGATCAAGATTTACGGCGCGCGCGTCCGCGTGGACGGCATCGAAAAGGTGGCCGCCATCGAGGCCGCCGAGAAGGCCAAGATGAAGGCCAAGGTCGACGCCATCCTCGCGCACGGCTGCAACGTCTTCACCAACAGACAGCTCATCTACAACTACCCCGAACAGCTCTTCGCGGACGCCGGCGTCGCGGCCATCGAGCATGTCGACTTTGACGGCACCGAGCGCCTCGCGCTCGTCACGGGCGCCGACATCGTATCCACCTTTGACGATCCGGAGCACGTCAGGCTCGGGCGCGCAGACCTCGTCGAAGAAGTTGTCGTCGGAGGAGACCGCATGATCCGACTCTCGGGATGCGCCCTCAACGAGGCCTGCACCGTCGTGCTCCGCGGAGCCTCGACCCACGTCCTCGACGAGGCCGAGCGCTCCCTCCACGACGCCCTCTGCGTCCTCTCCCAAGCCACCACCGACACGCGAATCCTCCTGGGAGGAGGATGGGCCGAAACGCAAGCCTCCATCGCCGTCGACGAGCTCGCAGCCAAGACGCCAGGCAAGCGATCCCTCGCCATCGCGGCCTTTGCGAGAGCCCTCCGAGCGCTCCCGGCAACCATCGCCGACAACGCGGGCCTCGACTCGGCAGACCTCGTCGCAAGGCTCCGCGCAGCGCATCAGGAAGACCAGGAGAGATGCACCGCAGGAATCGACATCGTCCGGGGGACCGTCGGAGACGTCGCACAGCTCCGAATCTGCGAAGCCTTCAAGGTCAAGGCCACCGCCTTTGCATCCGCCACCGAAGCCGCGGAGATGATCCTCCGCGTCGACGACATCATCAAGGCCGCACCCAGACAACGCAGGTGAAGACGCGCACGCCCGGTGGCAAACGCGCACCAACGCAAGAGGAGGGAGGACCGGGGGTGGCCAGCGGGGGACGGGGGAAGGGGGAAGGGGAAGAGAGGTCAAAGCGAAGAGCCGCACGCGTCGCCACCCGAGCGCCCGAGCGCCCCACGGCGCGCAGAGGGAGCGAGGGCGACGCGACCACCGCAGGGCGCGATGCGAGCGCGGAGAGCGCGCGCCAGCAAAAGGATGCGCGGTGACCCAGCGGCACGCGGAAGGCAGGCATAAGCGAGGGGGGGCGGGCGGTTTGGCAGAGCGGACGAAAGCGGCACACGCGATCCGACCGAGTGGACGAGAACGGCACACGTAAGCCGACCGAGTGGACGAGAGCGACATACGTAAGCCAACCAAGCTCGAGATTCGGCGAGCATTCACTCCCTGTGAGGACGATCTTCATGCCACCAAACCGTTCACCACTCCTCTGCCGCCCGACGCATTCAACCGTCGCCTTCATCGCGCGTCTTCACGTCGCGTGTGCCCTGTGTAACGTGCAATTGCAGCCATTTGCCAGCGTCATTTCGTCGACCCACGTTTTCATGCCAAAGGTGACCGGTGAGGCGCAAAGTCATCGCACCCTTTTTTTAATTTGCAAACTCGGACTTGAATCGCCGCAGTGTGGAGAACGCGAGGCTGGCGCCGTTCCAAGAGCGGCCGGAGCGAGGAGTCAGCGCGACCGTCGACACCCGCATGTCGGCCACGCTGACATGCTTCGCACGGCCCTACCATCCCACGCCCCCCCCTCACATCTTTGCTCGGTCCCCCCATCGTGCTCTGCCATCGATCGGAAGCAATGGCGTACTCGATCTCGCCACAGATCGAAACGCTGCCATGGACACTGTCGCGGTGCACGCCCACTGCACGCAACCTGCGCCAATCGCTCTGCTCGCCACACCCCAATTCGCCTCCGTAGCCTTTAAAAGCGGCCGAGGCCGCCAAAGCCCCAAACGCCGCGACCCCTCGGCCCCGCCGCTTGGCCATTCGAAACGCGCGATGCGTGCCATTCGTGCGCGGCCGCCGTCCTCTTCCCGCGATTTCTTCCCGGTCGCGGCCCACCCGTCGCAATTCGCGTCCGCCGGCCCCGAGTTCTTGCCCTGCGACGATCGCACGCGGGGCAAAAAGAGTGCTCGTATTAGACTGGTGCTCTAACCAACTGAGCTATGCGGCCTCGGCGATCGATCGCCCCCTCTGGCCACAAACGGGCTCGAACCGTTGACCCCCAGCTCTCAAAGCTCCGAAACTCGGAGAGTCGCCTACGGAGAACAGGTGCCCGCCACGTTCCATGCCGGGGTCTATCTCGCGAACCGACAAGAGTAGGATGGGAAAAGGATAGAGTTGGTAGCGGCGCTTCGGGAACGCCGAAGACGCTCGCTTTCCGGAGACGACGCCATCCGCCAAGGCCGCGAGCGGAAGGGTCGCCCCGCCGCGGGTCGCCCACGCGTCGTCGACGGCGCCCGACGCCGTCCCACCTCGAAAGTCGAGCAAAGCTCTGACAGAATGGCGCAACGCAAGCAAACGCATGTCGCTGGCCATTCCCGCCGCAGCATCCAATCCGGCACGAACCCCGTGAGAGCACCGGCCAGCTGCGAGATTGACCAGCTGCACAGTGCGTGGGGTTGAGTCGTGTACAAACGCTGGCAACGTAGAGGACGCAACGCTGCTCCTATCCTCCGGCGGAATGCGTGGCTTGCGGCAATGATTTCCCCGACACTCGCCTATCGTTATCAGTTGCCCTCTGCAGCACTGGTTGCCGGGGCGGAGGCGCTAGAAGTGCAGATTGCAACGCACAGCGGGTGCCATCTGCGTCATCTCCAACACATGGCTCGCTCTAGAGGAAAACGGTCGCTGATGCACGGCGGCAAACGCTGGTTCTGTCATTCTTGCGGCCCTCGGAAGCTTGGCGCCCTCCTCCACTTCGTCCTCTCCTCGCCCGCCTCCACCCTCGACCCCCTCCCTCCCTTCCAGGCGAGATCAGATTCGAACCACTTCCAGCTGGATTCCAGGGTACCGCCTCGGACGCGTCCGCGCCAAAGTCGCAGCTACGACAACGACTCCACGGCGCTCTTTCGCGTCTAGAATTCACAGCAAAGCCACGGCAACGAAAGCATTTGTGCGGATCTCACGATGGCGGACGTCGAGGGGCTTCGGGGCTCACGTTCTAGCCGGTCCGTTCCGGTCGGAAGCCGCGCGCGCGCGACGCGCGCTCGCGCGCTCGCGCGCGGGTGGGTTGCCTTTTCCTCTTTCCGACGCGCGTCGTCGCCGTCTTACGACGCCGTTTTCGGCACCACGACAGCGCAGTCCCAGTTCAGAGGGGACGATCGGCGATATGAAGCTTTTGGTCGCGCTCGCGCTGCTCGCGCTCGCGAGCGTCGCGCGGGCGAGCAAGTGGGAAAAGCCGTCCTTCTGTGGAAAGCACGACTGCCCCATTTACAGCGTGGTACGCAATTGCGGCGCACGAGAAGAGGCGACGCAACGTCGGGTCGCCACGCGGCCGTTTCGGAACCGGGATCGCTCGCGCGCGCGGGCGGCTGGAAGGCGGACTTTGTCGCTTCGGGCCGCCTCTCCCGGACCACCTCTCCCGAGCGCTCACCGTGCGCGCTCCTCCCATCCCCCCTTCCCCTTCTCCCTCTCTCTCACGCAGACGTACTCGGACGACGACTTTGAGACGCGCACCTACGTCAACTCGACGTGGGTGGTTGCGCCGGCGTTCCCCCACGGCTCCCCCTTTGAGAGCGTGGCCGAGGCCCGCGCTCGCCTGCTTCGCTACTTTTTCGATGGCTACAACGAGGCCAACGAGACGGTCACGCCTGGCGTGCCTTTTGTGACGCACGCGACGCGCGTGCCGCCTCACCACCACCACCACCACCGCGGCCGCCACGGCAAGAACTCGACCTCGGCGATCGAGACTGCGAGCCAGGCGGTGAGCGCGTTCCTCGGACGCGCCCGCGATGCGCTTGGATTTGGCAGCTCTTCGCAGCCCAAGGATGTCCTCGAGCTCAGCGACGAGTCGATGCTTGCCTTTGCGCGCGAGGGCCGCTCTGAGGCCGGCGAGCGCCGCCACGAGCGCCGCGGCGCCCGCCACGAGGGTCGCCACCGTCGCCGCTCCAAGGGCGACCGTCGCCTCTCCGAGGGCGACGAGTCTGCTCCGGAGTTTTTCGGCGTTTTCGAGAAGAGCCTCGCCGAGGCCATGCACGCGCGCTTTGCCGAGGGCTCGGACGACCTCTCCGCGACCGGCCTCTCGTTCCCTGGCCCCCACCCCGGCCCCCACCCCGGCCCTCACCACGGCCCTCACCCTCCTCTGGGCCCCCCTCGCGTGGCCGTGGCTGCGTACCTGCCGTACAAGTACCAGTCGATCGACGGCGCGGAGCCGGAGGCTGCGATCCCGGCCCCCGCCAACCACTCTGGCGTCTTCGTGGTGCACCTTCCCGAGGTGCACGTGCAGGCTTCGTCGTTCGGCGGCTTTGCCTCGCCCGGCTCGTTCTTCCACGAGTTGCGCCACCTGATGCGCTCCACGCACAAGGCGGATCAGCCCGCCGATCCCTTCCTGGGCGTCACGTTTGCGACCTACGACGGCCCCTCGGTCGTCGAGGACCGCCACAACGAGGTTCTCGTGGCCGCCCACAGGCCCCCTTGGGAGCGCAAGAAGAAGTGCGGCAAGAAGGACGACAAGAAGGATGGCAAGAAGCACCGCAAGGACACCCACGAAAAGGAGGGCAAGAAGTCCGACAAGGCGTTCAAGAAGGAGGCGCTCGAGCAGCTCGCTGGAGCGCTTGCCGGATTCGCCGCCGACATGTGAGCGCCGCACCCAGCTCTCCCGCGCCACGGCACGTGTGTGGAGAATCCGAAACGCACGCGCCGCGGCATGCGAGCGATTTGCTTGATCCCTTGTGCGCTTCCGCGCGCGAACGACCCGCTCGATACCTTGCGCGCCACGGCTCGCGAGTTCTCGGCTCGACCCTCCGCGGGCCGCGCCCTTCGAGCTCTTGGCTCGATCACCCGCCCTCTCCGTGCACTTTTGTTTCCGCTCGAAAAGAAGAAGAAAGAAAAAATGCTCAATGCACCAACGCGACCGCGGCGCGCCGACCTCGCCGCCGCCTCGCGCTCGCTCGCCTCTGCCTGCAATCGCCTCTGCCACCCCCCTCTCGCACCCTCCCGCCCGCCTTCCCCCCTCGTTTTGAACCATTCAACCTTGTCTTTCTGCCCATCATCCGCAACGTTTTGCACCCTCCGTTACCCGACGCCTCGCCCGCCCAGGCGCCCTCTGGGCGAGCTCTGGCTGCCGCGAGCATCGCCCCTCTTGCTTCGCGTGGGCCTCGCTGGAGCCTGCGGACGGCTCCTCGCGCCTCTCAGGCGCAGGCTGCTCGTCCGTCTCGTCGCTTCCATCCCACCCCTCGCGTTGCGCGCTTTCTCGCTCGGAATTTTGCAGGACTCGAGGGCCCGATGGCGGGACTTGGCTGCGCTCGCGACCGCGACCGCGTCGCGGCGCCGCCAGATGCCCCGCTCCCGGCCCTCGCTCGGCCGAGGAGCGCCCCCGAGCAGCCCAATCCGGCGCACGCAGTCGCGTCCGGCGTCAAGCCGTGCCGAACGCTTCCGTACGATCGCCGATGCATGTAGCGCTCGCTCGAGAGATTGGGGACGGGGGCAGGATGGCTGGGCCGGTCAAGAGGGGGGCGTGGACGGGTGGAGCCGTGCGAAGCGTGTCCGCGCGACCGGAACGCTGCAGTGGACGATCTCGCTGACCGTTCGATCCGGCCGCTCTTGGAACGGCACCGGCAGCGCGTTCTCGTGGCCGCAACGACGCATCGAGCTTGCGGAGAAAAGGTGCAGTGAGTTTGCGCTCCGCCAGGTGCTTCCACCGGGCTCCCGCTCTCTGCGTCGCTAGCGATCCACACACACGGAACAAACAAAACGCGTGCTCGTCCAGCTGGCCGCGGCCGCGAAGTCGCTCCGGAAAGGTCGACGCCCCGGACCTCACGAAACGTCCTCGGAAAGGGCACCCCCCCTCCGCGCTCCTGCCCTCGTTTGCCGCTACCCTCCGCGCCCCTTCGGCGCGCCGCGCGCCGGCGGCGCTGAGGGGTTGCAATCGCGCGCCGAGCGGCTCGTCCGCGTTCGAAGCGATCGTTGGCGAGTCGTCCTCCGACACGCTGCGATCCTTTCGCGACTGCGCGGCATCGCTCGGGCCGCCTCTGGCGTTGCCCCTTCCTTCCGTCCGCGGCGTCTTTCCCGTCGCCTTTTGCCCCGCGTCGCGGGCCGGCGTCTTCGGGGGGTCGCCGAGTGCGATCCGGGGCGTTTCTGCGCCCGCGAACGGCCAGACGCCCCTAATCTCGCCGTTGGCATCGCGCCGATCGCGATGACCGGCGTGGCAAACCGCGACGAGGGCCACAGATGCCTGGCGATCGCCCAGGAGGCTTTGCGCGCCGGCAACCTCGACAAGGCAGAGAGGTTTGCCGCAAAGGCCAAGCGACTTTACCAGAATGACGAGGTGCGCGATCGCACTCGCCCGATCGCGAGGCAGCCGCGTACGCGTCTGCATCGACCGAGGGGCGCGCGTGGCGGAGGGGGGGAAGGGCGGAGGGCGGAGAGAGGAGGGCGGAGGGCGGAGAGAGGAGGGAGAGGTGTGGCGATGAAGGAGGCGAAGCGAGGAGGGACCTGGAAGCCGGCGGGGGGAGCGGGCGCGAGGGGTGTTGCCGCGGGGGCAGCGACGCCGAGGGGAGAAAAAAAGGTCGCGACTGCTCGTCTAGCACGCGCAGGCGGCGCGTCACCTGCTCGCTTCGTGGCACCGCATCGAGCGAGGGGTGACGTTGGAGATGGGTCGTGTGGGGGTTGGTGGCGCTCTTCGCGTACCGTTTGCGTTGCTCGCGTCGTGCGCGTTTGTGTGCGGCTAGCTGGCCCCTTTGTTGCTGCGCCCCTGCGACGTCGTGGAGGTCCTCCCTTTTGCGGTTTTTCTCTCTTTCTGCTCGTCGCGTCTCCTCGTTGCGGGCGGAGCGCCTTTCTGCTCGCGCAGGGGCAGGGTCGGAGGTTTTCCGAGTCCGAGAGAGACGCTGCAGGTTTTCGCGGCACGCGTTGGCCTCGTTTGCCGTCGTTCTCGTTCGGCGCTCGCTCTGGGCATCGTCGTTTTTTTCTCTCTTCGCTGATCTTCCTCCCTTTCCGTCCTTTTGCTCTTCGTCAGGTTCGAAAGTTTTTGATCCAGCTCGAGCGCGCTCGGAGCAACGCGGAGGCGGCTTCGAGCGGCCCCTCGCGCGGAGAGGGCGTCCGTCGGCGTCCCGCTCGCCCCGAGCCGTCGGCGCCGGCCTCGGCGCCGCCTCGCGAGCACGGCGATGACTCCAAGGCGACGCCCGAGCAGCGTCAGCTGGTGACTCGCATCCGTTCGACGACCAACTACTACGAGATCCTGTCGATCGAGCGCTCGGCGTCAGAGGACGATGTCCGGCGCGCGTACCGCAAGCTTGCGCTTCGTCTGCACCCCGACAAGAACTGCGCCCGCGGCGCGGACGAGGCGTTCAAGAGCGTCTCGAGGGCGTACGCCTGCCTTTCGGACGCCGGGCGGCGCGCGCATTACGACACGCACGGCTGCGAGCAGGGCGACGCGCCGCAGGTCTCGGCGAGGCAGCGCGGGCCCCCCCGCGGCTCGGCATCCCAGTACGGCTACGGCCCCTACGGCGGCGGCGTCTACGACGATCCCTCTGAGATCTTCAACGCCTTTTTCGGCGGAAACCCGTTCGTCTCGTCGCAGTTTTCGCGCGCGAGGCGCGCGAGGGGGCACGCCCAGGCGCAGCAGGCCGAGGGCGGCTTCAACTTCATGGTCGTGCTCCAGGCGCTCCCGGTCATCGTGCTCGTGCTCTTCTCCCTCTTCTCGTCCTCGTCGAGGCCCGTCTACTCGCTTGAGCGCACGCGCGAGTACTCGATCGCGCGCGAAACCGCCGAGCACGGCGTGCCCTTTTTCGTCGCCAAGCCCGACGAGCCCGACAGGTCGTACGAACCGCACTCGCGCGGCAGGCACCGCCTCGAGGCGGGCATCGAAAACGAATACCGCGAGTTCCTCAACAACGACTGCTACCAACAGCGCATGCTCAAGCAACGCTACCAGTACTTTGGACAGCAGCGCAGAGCAGACGGCATCTCGCTCGCCAGCTGCCAAACCCTCGAACGCATCTTCTCAAAGCCAAAGCGAGTTCGCGACAAGGAAGCCAGGGAGGCAGCCAACGCAGCACAAGCAGCCAGCTAGAGAGGGTCTCACGTGCGGCCCAGACATCCTGCTGGGGCGGACGCAAAGCGTGGCCTAGACGTCCTGCTGGGGCGGGCGCAAAGCGTGGCCTAGACGTCCTGCTGGGGCGGATGCCAGATGCGACATGATGCTGCCGGCAGCGTCCGGACCTAAAGCTCCGCCGTGAGCCCGCGGCAAACCCGGGCAAAACAGGGCGTGCCCGAGTCCGTTCGAGCTTGCAGAATGCAGCATCGGGGACGGGTGTCACCCGCGGGATGCATTTCGGTTGGAACTCGACTCGTTACCTGCTCCTTTGGTCGAAGCCCGACTCTTTGCCCGTTCCTTCCGCTGAAACTTGGCTTCTTGCCCATTCTCCATCTCGTTTGCACCTCGTTTGCGGGATGCGTCTTGGATTCCGACGCCCGCACCCGATTGTGCCTCCTCCATTGCCTGCCATGGACGTCCCGGCGATGGAGACGAGCGCCCGTAGAAAAGAGGCGCGTTCGCGCGCGAGTGCGAGGTCTCGCTTCTCGGCCGGGCCTGATCGTCGTCGCGTCCCGTGGACGTTGCGCCTTTGTTTCCCGTCCTCTTCCTCTCTCCACCGTCTGCTTTTCTTTTTCCCCTTTGCGCTTTTCGCACTCCTTTCTTTCCTCATTCTTCCACCCCCCCCCCCTTTGTTCGCGTCGTTTTTCAACTTCTATGTGCACCCGTGCTTTGGCAATTTCAGGCTTTGGTGCGGCGCGACGCTCTGCCGCAGCGCGCGATGGGCGCGTCGCCCGCCGTTGTAATGTTCCTTGTTTCTCACTCGCTTGTGGCGCTGGAGGACCGCCCAGGACGAAACACGGGCGGGCGGCAGCGCTTGGTCGATCCAAAGAGCCCCACGCCACGTTGCAGTGCGACCCTCTTGGCAAATCGGCCGCATCCCTCTCATTCCCACAGACCGTCGCTTTGGCGTGCTCGAGGGACACCGGCGCGTCCGCGGCCCTGCACACGCTTGACCCAACGAACCACAAAACCGAAGACCGAGTCCGGCGGGCTGACCATCGACGTCGGCGCCTCTCTGCCGCCAACATTCCACCAACGTCGACGCCTCTATGCGGCTGCCATTCTACCGCCGCGGTTCCCCACCCACGCGTCCGTCGAGCTCGGCCCGATGCGAGGTTTTTGGTCCCACCTCGAGCTCGCGCATCTCCGGGAACGCACGACGACGCGCAGACGAGGTATGGCGTCTGGCGCCGCCCGCCCCTCGACCGTCCTGGCGCCTGGCGCCCTGCGCACGTTCCCGCGTCGACTTTCGGCCGCGGGGCGAGGTTCCGCGCGCTTGCGGGACTCGGCGAACGCATGCGCAGCGCGAAAAACACCTCGCGACACACCCCTCGCAGCTTGCACTGTACTCCTCGATCGCGCCTTACGTCTCTTCCGAAGCGCGTGCTGACAATGTCGACGGAGCGCGAGCTCGACCACCTCCGCGAGGCCTCGTCGCCCGAGGGGCGCGAGGTGGTCGCCGAAGATCTCGCGAGCCATTTTACCAAGGGGAAGGTGCAGATTATCGGTGCGTTCCACCGCGCGCACCGCCGAAACTTCGTGGGTCGCGCCTCTGCCGGGCGCGCGTCCGCCACGAGAGCAATTCTGGGGGCGGGAGAGTCCTTGGAGAGTCTCGCCTCCGTGCTTTTCGACCGTGCGTCGTTCGCTGCGCTCCTCGGAGCACGCCCCGTCCGATCCGCCCGCCTCCTCCCGTGCGCCCGTAGATGAGGAGCATCTCGTGTTGCACACGAGCGGCCCGCGTCCCGCTGACGAGGACAAGCAGCCCGTGCACTCGCCGATGCAACATGAGCTGGAAGGCATGGCCAGGCATCACCGCGACTTTGTGCGCGAAGTTTCCGGCACCGAGGTCGAGTTTGCCAGCGAGGAACAGGATGCCTCGTGAGGTTGCACGGCGATGATCGCGAGGGCTCGAGATGAAACCCGAGCGACCGATTGGAGAGTTCTTCTCGTCAGCGGCTTTTTTTGCGCAACCCGAGTCCTCGGGCACCTTCACGACCCATCCACTCTTACCACGCGACATTCCCCCTCCCCACTCCCCTTTTTTTTCTACCACTTCTCTTCCTTCTCCTGCCGCCTTTTCTTCGTCTTCCCCTACTTCCCAAGCTTCTCCCTGCATGCGCTCCTCGCTAGTCGCCCTCCCCTTGTCCCCCTCTGTTCGTTTTGCATTGGCTTTTTTTTTTGCCCGCGGAACAGTTGTCCGATGTAACCAACGACATCCGCTGTTCAGAGCGAAGCCGCGTAGGTGTTGGATCGCTAGGCGTAGAGAGAGAGTCGAATCACGCGCGGCTCCGTCCTACCCATTTCAAGCGGTCACGTCCCCTGGTTGCATCTTGCCCGGTGGGTTGGTCCGCCGCAACGCCACAGCGCTTTGTGCGTCTTAGCTTTTCTTTCCCTCCCGCTCTTTTCCTTGCCTGGCGCAGTTCCTTCACGGAGATCGTTTCAAGGTGTCGTTCTGTCGACCTGCCACGCTGCTGCCTCACGGCAGTGGCAGCGCAGAACGCCCCTCGCAGGGCCACCCCTCACAAAAGGGAAAGGGGGGTTGCGGGGTGTGGGCGCGTCTCCATGCAGCGGACAGGGAGGCAAACGACGCACGGAACGGAAAGTAATCGGGTCGGCGCGAGGGTTCGTCCAGCGGACGAGCGCCTCGCAAGCGCCAAGGGGAGCAGCGCGACGCCTCGGAGGCGGCGCGCGACGCGAGACGCGGAGCAAAAGCATCAACAAACCGGTCAGGGGAGCCAGCCAGGTGCGGGAAACGCGTGGAGATCACGGAGGCAGAGACAGCGCAGCGGAATGCGAAAAAGAAGGAACGAGAGTAACAAAGAGCAGCACGAGGATGAGCATAGGGATGGGACGCAAACTCAACTAGGGTTGTGAGGGCGTCAAGCGGCGGGCGTCCTTTGTCCGAAAAGGAACAGAGGAAGGAAATGCGTCAGAGAAAGCGCTGCGAACGCTGCGCGGAGAGCTCCGAGATCGAGGAAGAGAGCTTTGAAAAGCGACAAGTGGCCACGCGTGCCTCAAGTGGGCCCGTTTGCCATTTTTTGTTTTTTTGTTGTTGTGATCGTGTGGCTTCTTCCTTGTTCCCTCGGGTCACATCAAGGGTGGTGAATGCGCACGTCGAGCAAGAGCGCTCGACACGGTGGTCGATCCAGAGGCCGCGTCGTGGCTTGGGCACGTGCCCTGTTGGGGCCTCGGGACGAGTCTCAAGGGTCGAGAGGTCGGTTCGCGGCCTAGTCGAGGGAGAGGTTGAGTTCGTCGTACACGACCGAGGGGATGAGCACAGAGTCAATCTCGTAGATGACGGCACCGTCGGGCGAGAGTCCGTGCCAGTTTTCGATGCCGGCGATCGTGTTGTCGGTGACGATCACGTGCTCCTGGTAGTCCTGGTCGTAGAAGATCGGGAGCTTCTCGGACGAGCCGAGGAAGGTGGAGACGTCGAGCTCGGTCGTCGTCGAATTGAAGGTGATGTTGCCGGCAACGACGTGGAACTTGGCGACAAGGGGGGCAAGAGAGCCATCGGGGCCGCTAAAGTACTCCTCAACAGACATCGACTCGTTCAGGAAGATGCCAAAGGCCTCATCCGTGGGCGCAAACACCGTCACAGAGTATCCGGGCTCGGAGAGCTCGTCGTACAGGTCGGCATCCGTCGCCAGGAGAGACAGGAACGTCGTAAAGTCGCCAGCGGCAGTCAGAGCTCCGACCACCGAAACCTCCTCTGCAACGGGGAAAACAAGGGTGGAAACGAAACAACGGACGATGAGCAAACGCGAGGACAGACAAGACCAACGGATTACAAACAAAAGCCATCCCGTTCCCTTTTCCCCCTCGTTCCCCCCTCCCGTCTTTTTTCTTTCCTTTTTTCCAGTCTCCGAGGGGTCCGCCCGCCGTCCCCATCGCCGGAAATCCCCTCCAACCCCCCCCCCCCCTCCCTTGCTCCACCGTTTTTTTCGGCCCCGGCGCGCCGCGCGCTTCCCCCCATCTTCCCATCTCCCCCACCGCGGCGACCTCCCTGTTCCCCCCGCCCCCCCCTCCGCTCCCTGTTCCCCCCGTGGCTCTCCATCGGCCCCGTGCCCCTCTCCGCGTCCCGCGCCTCACGCCGCCCGAAGCGCTCGAGCTCCTCAGCCGGGGAGCACCCCAGGCGGGTCGATCGGCCACGTCAGAGGGGGAGGAAGAGCAAAGCCGCTTCTAGACGCCGCGTCGACCACCTTAGACCCATACGGCAGGGCAAGTCGAGCGCAAAGGCAGACGCCCCGAAACTGCCGTGTCAGGGTGGCCGACGAGGCGCAACCACCTCGGCCATCAGCAGACGACCATGCGAGATGATCCTAGACAAGAGACACGCGCCAGCGCGCAGAACGGGGACGCAACGCAACCCTGACGCAACCCCGGTTGTTCGTCCCCCTCCCCCCGCCCCCTCAACACGCCTCCTGCAGGGGAGGGGGAGGGGTCGACGCTTCGTCCCCCCCGAGAGCCGCACCAACGCGGAGGGTCGCCCCCCGGCAGCCGGCGGCTCCGGCAGCCCTCCCGCCGAACCCACGCCCACCCCCCGCTTCCTCCCCGTTCCCCCCCTAGCGCCCACACCACATCACCCGACCGCGCGCCGCGGCGCCACGCCCCCCCCCCCCCCCCCCCCCCCCCCC
>PEIA01002888.1:7056-30385 GCA_003613005.1 Prototheca ciferrii
CAAAGTAAACAGACGGCATCTCCGGGTTTCTGAAACGGCAGCACGCCGAGCAATCTCGTTCTCTGTCAACCTCCATGTCCCCTCTCTCGCTCCTCCTCTCCACCTCCCTTTCCATCTCTCCCTCCCGCCACACACACACTCTCTCTCCCTCTCTCTCTCTCTCTCTCTCTCTCTCCCTTTTTTCTTTCTCCAATCGCGGTTTGGCGACGGTGCCCCTCAGAGCTCCTCCCGGGTCTCGTGCGGCTCGTCCTGGGCCGCTTCGACGGTCGTAGGGTCTTTGGGCGCGATCGTTGCGGCGTCGCAATGGGCGGGGCTTTTGTCGTCTGCAGGTGCGGTCGCCTCGTCGATCGGTTCGATCGATTCGCTCGATTGGTCGCGCTCCTCTGCGCCCTGGACTGCCCAGTCTGCCCTTTCTCTGAGCTTTGCGAGGCTTCCGACGTAGACGACGTTGCTGGAGGGTCCGACGGCGGCGAAGAGGTCGTGGTCTGGCGGTGCGATGGCGAGGGCCCGGAGGCCCCAGACCTGTCGGCCGTCTCGGTCCGCGACGATGCCCCTCGGCGTTCCGTCGGCATCGATGCGGAGGAGCGCTCCCCAGCCGTCGAGGCGCGCGGTTCCGGCGATCCTGGAGAGCCACGCGAGCGCGTAGCGCGCGAGCGAGCCCGCGGCGACGGCCCTCTCCAGCAGCGAGCGCGGGGCTCGGAGCGCGACCCAGTGCTCGCCGGTGGCCGGGTCGCGGACGGCGGCGCCCGCGACGCCCGGGAGCGGCGCGACCGTCTCGTAGGCCTGCGAAGACAGGTTGGCGCGCTCGCGGCCCGGCAGGGTCTCGTCGGCCGCGAGGGCGGCCAGGGAGGCCAGCGGGGCGCGCAAGAGGGCGGCCGAGGTCGCCGAGGCGGCGTACAGGTAGGGCGAGGAAGCGGCGCCGCGGCCAGGCCCGGCGGCGCTCGGCACGTCGACCACGAAGATGCTGCTGGGCGCGCGAAGGCCCTCCGCGGCCAGCGAGGCCACGGGCGCAGTCGCGGAGACGTCCCCGCCAACGCGCACGGCCGAGATGGTTCCCTCGAGCCCCCCGCGCAGCGCCGCCAGCAGCAGCGAGTCCGACTCTGAAAACTGGGCCTCGTCGCGCACCGACGGCGGCGTCGAACCCAGGTCCGACACGATCAACGTGGGCGCGCGAAACGCACCACCACCGCCGACGCCACCAGCAGAGCCACCAACGGAGGCGGAAGCAGAGACCGCAGCAGAGGGAGCGACGGAGGCGGAAGCAGAGACCGCAGCAGAGGGAGCGACGGAGGCGGAAGCAGAGACCGCAGCAGAGGGAGCGACGGAGGCGGAAGCAGAGACCGCAGCAGAGCCACCAACGGAGGCGGAAGCAGAGACCGCAGCAGAGGAAGCGACGGAAACGTCGGCCGAGGCCGGGGCGAGGGCGGCGTCCGGCTCTCCCTCGGCCGCGCCTCTCTTTTCGATGCCGTCGAGGCGTTCTGCTTGGTCGTAGTAGTAGCTGGCGGAGAGGTGGTGAAAGGGCACCGTTTCGAGCCCGTGTCTCTCGTCGGCGGGGCCCTCGTAGGCCGCGGCCGCCAGCGAGACGGCTCCGGTGCGCGGGTCGAGCGCCAGCACGCCGCGCAGCGCGTCGGTGACCAGCAGCGTGGCCTCTCCGTCCGGACCGGGCACGAACCGCGCCGAGATGGGCGCCCCGCGGCCGACCGAGAACGACGGCACGTCGAGAAGCTCCCACGCAGCCGATTCGCCCACGCCCTCGGCGGCCTCGCCGCGAACGGCCACGCGCACCGCGCCTTGCGTCTCGACGATCCACAGACGCCCAGAGGCGTCGAACGCGACCGCGCCGGGAGACAGCGTCTCGCCAGCCAGGACGGGAGAGAGCACCTCTGGAAGCGTGTCAGAAAGCGACAGACCCCCCTCCAGCCGAACGGAAGACGGCAACGCAGACGCAGGAACGCGAGACAGCTCGGAAGCGGGCAAAGGAAGCGACACGAAATCAAGCACTGCAAAACAAGAAAGGAAAAAAAGGGGGGGAGTTAAAAGGGAAGAGGAGGTGGTCAGTCTGGGGAAACGGAAAGCGAAGAGTCCGGAGGAGAATGCCAAAGAGGAGAGGCGGGGGAAAAGCGAGCGAAGAGCCGAAGAGAAGAGACGGAAGAAAGGGAAAGGCAAAGGAGAAGAGAGGATTTGGGGATCCGGAGATGTGGAGGAGAGGAGAGGATTTGGGGATCCGGAGATGTGGAGGAGAGGAGAGGATTTGGGGATGCGGAGATGTGGAGGAGAGGAGAGGAATTGGGGATGCGGAGATGTGGAGGAGAAGAGAGGATTTGGGGATGTGGAGATGTGGAAGAGAAGAGGAGCAGAGAAACGAAGAGGGCGCGAAACAGTAAGAGCGGAGAAGAAGAAAGAAAGATGCCAGGGCGAACAGTGAGCCCTGCGTTTTTTTCCGTCCCCGTCCCGTCCTCCGTCTCATCCCGTTCCTCCATTCCCCGGTCTCCTCCCCCGCCCTCGCCGGTTCTCTTGGGGCAGCTCTCGCAGAGCCAGTCAGCCCTCGGGGCTCCCCCCAGCCCTCCCACGGCGCTCTTCCGCCCGCACGTGCGAGGGGGCGTGGGAGGCCGCGGGGGGGGGGAAGAGAGGCCGAGCCGCGCGCCCCGCCCGGGCGAAGAGGGCTCGGAAGAGGGCTTGGGCGGCCCTGCGCTCCGACGGAAGCGAGAGACGAGACGGGATTCCGAGCAACGCGGATTCTGCTCACACGCTCCGCTTGTCAGCGCCCCGGATCCACCTCTCGAGCGCCCTTGCGCACGAAAATCGACCGCGCGCACCTCCAAACAAAGCGATGCCGTAGACCATCAACATGATGCCCAGCACCGAGGCCGCCATGGTGCCCAAAAAACCCCGGGGGGAGCGCACGAGCTGCCGGCGGGGCGCAGAGGCGCGATCGGATGCGCGATCACAACGAAGAAACAAAGGAAGGAAAACAAAGGGCGCGCGCGCGAGCTCCCCCGAACCCTGTCGGCTTCGGACCGCTGTCTCCCTCGCGAGAGAGGGCACCCCCGGAGGCGCGCAAGGAGCGCGCGCGCGGGACCGCGCCCTGGAGGCAGGGTGGGCGGCGGTGCGTCCGCGGCTGGCGCATTGCGACCCGACGGTCGTCCCGTGTCAATCTCAGCGCGACGATGTCTCTTGCGCGCGACGCGTCTCGCGCGGTGTCTCCGCCTCGCGCCGAGAGGCGCGGGGACGGTGTCGTCGATTGGAGCTCTCTCCCGGCCGAGCTCATCGGCGAGGTGGCTCGGGCATCCTCGACCCGAGATCTTCTTCGAGCTCTCCCTGGCGTGTGCGCTGCCTGGCGCGCGCAGAGTCGCGCACAGGCGCTCGGCCGCCTACCTTTGGGTCTGCTGGGACGAGGCCGAAGGGATGAAAGCGCCTCCCTGGCGCGGCTCTGGCGATCTGCGCGCCGGGCCTCCAACGTCTCGGACGCCGAATGGGAGGAAGACGAGGTGGTGCTGCGCTCCATTTCGCCATCTTTTTGCTACTGGCTTGTCTTCGGTTCAAACCTGCTCGCGACCGGGCAATTCGAGCACGAATTCTGGAAGGTCGCGGTGCGTCTGGGAGAGCGGGGATGGGGACGGGGATCGGGGACTGGGGACTAGCGCGAGAGGGGCTGGGGACGGGGGTCGCTGCCGCCCTGTTTTCCATCCGCTCTCCTCCCCCTCCCCCCCCTCCGTTTGTTGTTCGCAGCGCGACCGGCTGTCCACACAGCGCCTCCCGGTGACGCACCAGCTTTGGATCTGCACGCTCGGTTCCATTTCGTTTTCGTGGGACGATGAGGAGGTCCTCGCGGGCTCTCCCGAGTCCGTGGTCGGCGATGAGGGAATCGACGCTGCCGCCGGCAGCGCGATCCCGGCCCCGGAACGGTGCCCTTTTGGCGACGAGAGCCCTTCGGCGGCGATCCCCGAGGACGCTGCGACGCCGGAGGGATCCTGGGAGGAAGTTGCAAGACGCGCGCTGGCGAGCCCGCCGGGCGGGTGGAGCTTTGCCTTGCTCGGGGACTGCACGGACGACGACGAGGGGGCGAACGACCGAGGCGCGCCGCACATGCACGCGGTCCCTTCCGATCAGCGCTTGTCCTGCGCCCACGACGCCTGCCGCCCCGCGCTCGCTCGACCGACCCTCATCTTGGCTCTGGACGCCCCCTCCCCCTCTCGACACGTTCCGGTGGTCGGCAGCCTCGCGGCTGCCACACGCTGGCTGGCCGGCGCCGACGCGGTCGGCGTCGCCCGCGCAGGGACCGACGCCATCGTCTGGGAGCGCGAACGCGACGACAGCAACAGTCGAGGCGCCGACCGCGACGCTTCCCTGCCGCCCTCCATCCTCGCACCCCTTTCCGACCCCCTCACCGCCGCCTCCCCGGGCCTCGTCTCGACCGCCTGGACGCCGCTCACGCTGCGCGCGCGCCTTCCAGCCGGAGCAACCAGGTCCACCGTCATCCTACGCACGGAGTTTGTCCAGGGAGCCACGGCAGACTGCGAGTTCCGCGCACCCGTTCTCCGGATCGTGCAGGGAAGCAGCGCGTGAGGAGGGAGGCCGCGTCGCACGTCTGCCGAGCAGAGGTACGATCCCGCAAGCTGACGGCCTGCCATGCGCCGCGACCCACCTCGCGCGTCCTCTTTCGATGCATTCGGGTTTCTTTTCGTTGCATCCGCCGTTCGGGCCTTGGTCGCCTTTTTTTATTTCTTGCCTCGTCGCTCCCAGCCGGCGCGTTGACGTTTTCCTGTCGTTGCGCTCCTCGATCGCTGACCACGTTCTCTCGGCCATTTCCGAGCGACGGTCTTGTCTTCGACCAGCGTTTCTTTTCGTTCCTCCCTGTCTTGCCTCTCTTTGCTCGCCCTCGTGCGACCTTCATCGGCCTTTCGTTTCCCCAATGGCATGCCTCAGCGGCACCGCTCTAGATTTCTTTCATGTGTGTTGCGTCGATATCGGCCAATCGCGCGGCCAGAGCGCCCGTGAAATCACAGACGGCAAGCAGCGACCGGCGCGTGCGGAAGTGGAGAGAAGCAAAGAAGAGAGGGAACGGCTGCCCCGCGCGAGTGGGCAAACGCAGGATCGAGCTGGAAAGAAAGGTGAAAAGTGGCAGCATCGACGAGAAAGGCAAGGGTCGGGAAGGAAAACGGCAACCGGGCTACTCGTGCTCTCCAAGCTGCTCGTGCGCCTTTGAGAAAAACCTGTCGCCAAGGGTGGTGGCAGGGAGATGCTCGTAGCACTCTGCTCTCGACTTGCGAAGAGGAGCGCTTTTCTTTCGGCGCGGCGGAGCGCAACGACGTCGTGCGGCGAAACTCCACGTGGATCGACGAGTTCGTGAAGGGTTTTCCGACTCTGTGGCTCCTCACCAGCGACATCAACGTTCCGTGTGAGGATAGCTTGCCCAGCGAAGGCGATTGCGCGGCGGTGATCGCAGCTGGGAAGCGCTGGTCGACCGACGTTGCCCCTGGAAATCTCAGCGACGTCTCCTTATGGCGATGCAAGCCGTAGCCGCGCCAAGAGAGTGCAAGTATCGTCTTGTACAATTACGAATTGGCAAGAAGAATTCTGTAAAGGGCTTTCACCAACGCGTGCAAGCCTCGCAAAGCAAGAAGAACAGAAGAGCAGGTCTGTCCGGCGCATCGTTCGTTTTTCGGCAGGAAACACCCTCGTCGGTTTCGTTACGTCCTGTCTTTTTTTCTCTTCGCAGTCATCGCTCTGTACTCCTTCGCTGGCTCTTTCTCTCGTTTCTTTTTCCTCCCGCCCTCCCACTCTCACTTGCATACCCAAACGCACGCACGCGTGCAACAAGACGTTCCACGAAAGCAAACAAGCAGAAAAAAACGCTAGGGAGGGGGGGCACCCCCACGTCACCAGATCTCGCCCGCCCTTGTTTTCCTTTTTTGGTCTCATTCCCAGCCCCCTTCGCCCCCTCCCGAGCCGTTGAGCAGCGCGTCGAGCGCGGCCGATCCGGTAACGACCTTTCCCCCCTTTTCCTTCTTCCCCGCGGGCTTTGGCGCCGAGACCTTGACCACGCCCGTGAGCGATGCGTCGCCCTTGGCGACGCCCTCGGCAACGCGGGCGGCGCCCTTCTTCCCCCGCTTTTTCCCGCCCTTTTTCCCGAGCAGCAGTGCGTCGTCGGCGTCGTCGTCGTCGGCGGCGGCAGCCTGGCGGGAGGAGGCGGACGCAGAGGTGCGAGCCGAGGCGGAGGGAGCGTCGGTCGCGGTGGCGGCGGAGTTCGACGCCAAAGGGTCGTTCTTCTTGCTTCGCTTTTGCTCCTGCGCCGCGATCTCGAAGGCGGAAACGGCCTGCTTGGGTTTCCCGCCGTGCGACTTGTGGTGGCGCTCCTTCTGGCGCTCTTCCAAGCCCTTTTTCTTCTCTCCCTTGCGTGTCTCCTTTTCCTCGTCCTTGCGTCTCTTTTGATCGCCCCTCGGGGCAGATGCGTCTCGATCTCTCTTCGCTGGCTTCCCCTCGGCTCCCTCGCGGGACCTGGCCCCGGCGCCCTCTCCTGCCTTTGCGTCGCCGCCTCTCCAGGGCGTCCTGCCGCCGCGCTCTCGCTTCTCCCTCGTCGGTCGCTCCTGGGTCTTTTCCTCCGTCGCTTCGCCTCCCTCGGTTTCCCTCTTTGGCTCCCTCGGGCCCGCGTCCAAAGATCGGAGGTTTGGCAGCATGGCTCGGACCGATTGCTGGTACGTAGGCAGCTCTGTAACGGGGCAACCGCGGAGATTGAGCACGCGGAGGAGCGGGAGGTCGCGCAGCGGCGCGAGGTCTTCGAGCGTCGAAAAGCCGTTTCCTCCCGCCTCGAGCGTGAGGAGGAACCGAAGCTTGGAGACGCCCGCCGGCAGCGTGGGCAGGCCGCAGTGCGAGAGGCGCAGCTCCCGCAGCTCTGGCAGGCGCTCAAACGCGGCGCTCAGGCTCTCGGCCGCCTCGGCAGAGCCAAACTCGTTCGAGGACAGGTTGAGCTTCCGGAGGCTCTTCGAAGGCCTCAACCAGCTTCCAGACTTGATCTTGTTCCGCGAAAGCACGAGCGTGTTCAGCTGCTGCAGCTTTTCGAGACCGGGCAGCGACTCGATCCCGTTGTCGTTGGCAATCAGAGCCTTGAGCGCCCGGAACTTTCCCACCGACACGGCACCAGACAGAGCGTTCTTCCCGACGTTCAAAATCTCCAGCTGCTCCACAGCACCGGCCAGAGGAGACAGGTCGGGGATGGCGTTCGACGACACGTTGAGCCACTTGAGGTGCGCGGCCGCGCCTAGCGCAGAGGCGTCCGTCAGCGCGTTGTTCGAGAGGTCCAGACGCGCAAGCGCGGGAAGCGAATCCAACCCGGCGACCTGCGACATCGGAGAAGAGGAGAGACGCCGAACGCCGTCCGCCGTCTTGAAACCCGCCACGACGCAAAAAAAGGAAAGGAAAAGGAAAAGGGACGACGCGCTCGAGCGCTCGCCCCCTTCCTTTCGATCCCTCGCGCGACAGGCTCCCCTTCCTTTCGCCCTCTTTCCTTTCGATCCCTCATCCCCTCCCCCTCCCGCCCGGGCCCGCCTCGGTCGCTCCGCGCCTCCACGCTCTGCTCTCCGCTTCCCTCTCTGCATGCCCCGGCCTCACAGAGTGCCCCCGTCTCGGCTCGCGCGCACCGAGTCAATATCTTTGTTAGAAGCACTCAGCTTGGTGATAGCGCCGAGCTCCGCGCCGTCCGCGAGCTCGCGCGCGATCGCCGGAGTGAGCTTCATCACGCCTCGCTCGCCGCGCCGGGCGCGCGAGCCGTGGAGCGCGCGGTCGACCGGGGGTGCGGGGGGGGGCGCGGGGCGCCGACAAAGCCCGTCAAAGCGAAAAAAAAAAGCGCTGCGCGGAGCGGTAAGAAGGCGACAAAATGCGCCAAAGGGCTCTTCCCCGAGGCGGCACGACGAAGCGGGGAAAGCGAACACGCAGGGCGAGAGGAGCGCGCGCGGGGCCGGCGGCGCCGCGCGCGCGCCTGCGGGGGGGGGGCGCGGCGGAGCTGGCGGACGGTCGGGGCGGCAAAAGCGTCGAGACGAGAGCGGGGACGCGTCGGGTTTCGGGCGTTTCGTGCGCGCGGTTCGTCGGGCGTTCCCAACGCAAACACTTTGCTATGTCCTGACGGCGTGTGGGCATGGCCAATGTACACGGGGCAATCGGGGGGAGAAGGAAAAAGGGAACGGAAGGTGCGGCGGCAGGAGGGCGGCGAACGCGGGAGGGAAGCGCAAAGAGAAGCGGGAAAGGGGTTGGGAAAGCGTTGGGGCCGACGGAGTGGCGCGTTGTCTTTTCGCGACGTCGGTTGGGCTGCTGGGATCAAAGACGGCCTCTTCGTGGGGGTCAGAAGGGCGGAGGAGGGGGCAGGGGAGCGCGATGCGACGAGGCCGGTTTGGGGAGGCGGTTTGCGGGGCCCGAGGATCGCTCGGAGAAGGGTTCTTTTCGGAAGAAAGCGAGGGCGGAGATGGGGTTGGAAGAGGGGCTCGCTTCGAGACGGCGCGCCTTGCGCGGGCGCCTCGCGCTCGCGGCGCGGAGCCGCGTCGCGTCGCGAGGAAAAGGGAGCGGGAGGCTCTCGAGGGGCGCTTGGCGACGTGGGCGCGTCGGGCGTGGATGCGGAGGCATTGGGTCCTTTGGGTTTCGCGTGCGCGCTTAGAGTTCCGTCTTGCGTCCCGTTTCTTCTGCGATGACGGTTTCGGTCTCGGTTTCGGCCGGGACCTCTGGGACGTCGAGCACCTTTTCCGGGATGTCTACCGGGTGCGCAAAGGTCTCCTGGTGGTCGCTCTCGGCTCCGTTGCCTCCCTTGCAGTTTTGGAGGATGGGCGCCGCGTCCGGCACGTCGTCGATCGAGACGGTGGTGACGTGTCCCGGTCCGCGCTGCACGGGCGCGGCCGAGGCAAAGGCCGCGAGGCTCTCGGCCGAGGCCGTCTGGGGCGCTGCGTCGGCTTCGGCGCGGCGCGCGGGCGCTCGGAGGGCTTGCTGGATCTGCGCGGCCGTCGCCGGCCCTCCCGCGGCGCCCTCCTGCTGGAGCCGCTTGGCGATCGTGGCTGCGACGGCTTTCGGCATCTCGTCCGTGCGGCCCGCCTCCAGCTGCCAGGGCAGCTTGCGGCGGTAGAGCGTCGAGACGACGAAGAAGAGCAGCAGGATGAGCGCGGACTTTTTCGTCTGCTTCCAAAACTCCTTGCCCACCTTGCTCCACGAAAACTCGCCCTTGAGCCACTCGGGCAGCTCTTCCTCCTGCTCCTCGGACGGCTTGGCGGCGTCCGCCGAGGCGTCCGCCGAGGGGCCGTCGGCCGCGGCTCCGGCCGCGTCGCTCGCGCCGCTGTCGGCCTTGTCGTCCGTCGTCGTGGACTTGTTCTTGGCGCCCTTGGACTTGGGCTTGGCGTCGAGCTTTCCCAGGAGGCTCTCGGCCCCGTCGGCGGCCCGTCCGCGGGCAGCGTCCCTGTCCGCGCACTCTTCGCGCGCGATGCGTTCGGCGTCTGCCTCTTGGGCCTTGGCACCGTCGATGACGCTCTGGCGCATGGCCTCTGCGAGCTCCGGCGCGGTGGCCGGGTCGCGGGCGGCGGCGGCAGCCGCGAGGGCGGCGATCTCGGCCTGGTAGGCGGCCGCGAGCCGCGTGGCGAGACGGGCGTCCTCGACGGCGACGCGCTCGTGCTGCGCCGGATCTGGCACCAGCAGCGTCTGCAGGTCGACGCGCGGCTGTCCGGCGGCCTGTCCGGCGGCCTGCACGCGCCGCAGACGCGTCAGGCAGGCTGCGCTGGCCGGGTCGGCCATGGCAGCCTCGTACCGGCTCGGGTCGGCGCGCACGGCCTCGATCAGCTCGGACAGCTTGGCGCGGCGCGCGTCCTCTTGAAAGTCGCGGTCGCCGCGCGCCGCGGCCGCGGCCGCGTGCGCCGTCGCGGCGCGAGAGGCCGCGCGCGCGCGGCGCGCCCGCGACAGCGCCTCGGCCGCCGACTCGGCCGGGAAGGCGCGCAGCGCAGCGCCCAGGTCCTCGTCCGACATGAGCGACCACCGCTCCGCCTTGCTCATGCGCTCCTTGGGCGGCAGCGCGCGGAAGGCGGACCGCGGCGACGGCGGGGGAGACGAGGCGGAGGTGTCGGAGGCTGCCCCGGCTCCGGCTCCGGCTCCGGCTCCGGCTGCGGCTGCGGCTGCGGCTCCGGCTCCGGCTCCGGCTCCAGCCCCGGCCTTGCCTCCCTTGGCTCCCTTGGCTCCCTTGCTGGCGCCCTCGGCGGTTGCCCGTTCGAGGAGGCTTCTGGCGAGGTCTCTGCGTTCGACTTCGTTGCGCGCGAGGCCCGGGGGCGTGAGCTCTCCGTACTTGGGCGGCGGTCCGACGTGCGCGGCGGCGGCGGCCGCCGCGCGGCGCTCGGCCTCGTCGGCGGTGAGGGGCGAGGGCGGCACGAGGTCGAGGGGCGTCTTGCGCGCCGCGTCGTGGGCGTTCGGGTCTGCGCCCGCCTCGAGGAGGAGGCGCACGCAGTTGCCGGCGCCGGCGGCGGCCGCGGCGTGCAGCGGCGTCCAGCCCTGGGGGTTTGCGCGGTCGCGCACGTCGGCCTCGCCGCGCTCGAGCATGCGTCGCAGGCTCGTGACGCGGTCCAGCGCCGCGGCGAGGTGCGCGACGGTGAAGCCCGAGCTGCCCACGGCGCGCTGCCCGAGCCCGCGGCCATCGACGCCGCCGGGACGGTCGGCCAGGTGCCGCTCGAGCGCCGCGGCCGCCTCGGCGCGGCCGCCCAGCAGCGCCTCGCCCAGCGGCGTCAGGCCGAGGTTGGTGCGCGCGTCCACGTCAGCGCCGGCGTTCAGGAGCGCCTCGACCGTGCTCGCGTCCCCGCGCCGGGCCGCCAGGTGCAGCGGCGTGGCGCCCGTCTCGTCCTCCGCGCCAGACCACGCGCCCCCCGAGAGGAGCGCCTCCACGCCAGCGGACGACCCCGCCAGAGCCGCCAGGTGCAGCGGCGTCCGGCCGTCCGGACGCTCCGAGTCCAGATCCGCGCCCCGAGAACGCAAGTGCGCAAGCACGCCGGGAAAACCGTTCGCGGCCGCGTAGTGCACGGGCGTCGCACGACGACGGTCACGCGTCGAAGGCTCCGCGCCACGCTCGATCAAACCGGCCACGTCAGGCTCCAACCCACGAGCAGCCGCAGCGAGCAAAAAGTTGTTCAAACGACGCTGTGCGCGCAGCTGCACGCAAGGGGAACGGGGGAACGCAAGGGGAAGGCAAGGTGGGTGAAGGCAGGTGAAGGAGGGAGAGAAGGAAAAAGGGAATGGGGGGAAAATGGGGACGACGAAATGCACGTGACAAACAAAAGGGCCTCCAAGAGCTGGAGCCCCGAAGACGCACGAAGACGCACGAGGGTTCAACAAAAGCGAAAATGGACGCCCGCAGTCGCCGTCGAACGCGCATCGCGCATCGCTCGCATCGTCCGCATCTCCATCGCGACCCTGGTGCATCCGCTCGCATCCTTCGGCGCTCGTCGCAAGTGCAAACTCACGAGGAGTGCAATACCTCAAAAGTGCCCTCTGCAGCAGCCACCTCCCGGTCTTCGCACGCTCGCAACGTCTTTCGCCCTCCTCCCCGTTCTCAGCTCCCTGCCTCCCGCTGGCGGCCCATCCCCGCCTGCGCGCGGTTGTCCGCGTTGCAACGCATTCCCTCCCATCCCCGCCTGCGCGCGGTTGTCCGCGTCGCAACGCTTGCTCTCCCAACCGCGTCTCGCACGCGGGTTTCCCCGCCCATCTCCCGGACCTCTCGACCTCCCTGGTGCGACTCCGCCCCGGCTCATCTCCCCCCCGGAACCCCACCCCTCCCGCCCGTTTTCACAGATCGCCAGGGGATCGCCGTCGCGGCGGCCCGATCGCCCCACCTTCCCCGCCCCATCACTCGCGCCCCTCGCCCCCTCGCTGCGCCACCTCACTCTTCGGCCAACGCTCCGCCGCTCCCCGCCGCACGACGCGCAGCGACCCCAAACGGCCCCCCTGAACGCCGCAACGCCGCGCGAGCGGGCGATCGCGTCTCCGCGCATCCCCAGGCTCTTCGCCCCGACCCGAACGATCGCCGGGCCCCGAACGGGCCCGCCGCTCCAAGCGCCCCGCGCGCTCGACACGCGCACCTTTTCCGCCTGGGACTCCATGGCGTTTCGGTTGGCGCCACGAGATCGCAGATGCAGAAGCGATGCGCTTTTTGCAGCGCGCAGAAAGAGACTCGGGCATAGGGGCGACGCGCGACCCAAGAGACGGCGCGCCGCGGAGGCCGCGCGCCGCGCGCCGCGACGCTTCCGCGCCTAGATGCGAGCGCGTCGGCCCGCGCGCGCCCCTCACGCCAGTTCACGCGAGGACCTCCAGAGGTTCGCGCGACGCGCGCACCGACGCGGCGCGGCAGCCCAGCCGGCGCACGCCGCGTGAAAAAAAGAGAACGGCTCGATCGCGATTCGTGGGGCATCGCGCGCGTCGCGCTCGCTCGCGTGGCTTCGCCCGCCGACCCGCCTCCCTGCGCCCGACGCCCCGGCCGGGGAGTGGCGGCCGCGGATCCCGCAAAGCCCGTTCGCAGCCGAGAAAACCAAATGCGGTCGGCGTCGGCGCATCGCGCCGCGACGACAGTGCGCTTCGAAAAATGTATCGCATCGGCGAGATTCATCCAGCTTGAACGCGCGCCGATGGCCTGACCCCAAAACGGTCCCTTCGCTCCGCGCCGCCGCCGCGACGCCGCCCGGCCGAACGCGGCGCTTGCCGTGCGAGATCGGCGCGCGGCGCGCCAGCTGGGCGCCGTCGCGACGGCGGTCGTGCAAGAGGTAATTTTCGGCGATGAAACGTTTCACTGCGAAGCGCGAGTTTGGCGGTGGGATCGAACCGGCCCTCGAGGCGAGCTCCCGCCGCGCATCGTTCGTCGCGAGAGGACTGGCGACAGCCCGCTCTTCTCCTCGCAACCCGCGCCGCCCCCCCCCCCCCCCCCCCCCCGAGCGTTCCCCCCTCGGTTCGCTGGTGCCCTCTCGGGGCGTCCGCCAGCGCGCGGTCGGGGGCCCAGATTCCCGCGTGGGTGGCGTGCCTGCGGGGCGCGCGGTTCAAACCTCTGCGGCTGCGTTCCGGCCGTTCAATCCTGCGTTCCCCCCCTTTGCGGTCGGTGGCATCCGATCGCGATGGCGGCGGACGCGTCGTCTCCCGCGGAGGAGGGCTCTTCGGGCCCCGGCCTCGGTTCGAGCGCGCCCTCGCGCGCCCTCGGTCCTGGACGTTCTTCCGGCGACCCGGCGGGTGGTTTTTTGGCCCGGTCGCTTTCGGGCGGATCTGGTGGTCTGTGGGGGAGCGGGGCTCGCGATGCGTCGCCTCGGGTCGGCCGCGAGGACGCTCCATCTGGTGCCGAGCTCGTGGGGAGCGCGAGCGAGCCGCGCACCGTGCCCGGCCCGAGCCGATCTCGCGGGGCTGGGTCGGCGGGCATGGGCGGCGCGCTGGGCGAGTCGCCGACTTGGTCCTCGACCGGGCTGGGTCGCCGCGGGTCGTGGACGCCCAGCCCTCGCGGCGCGCAGACGCTGCAGGCTGCTGCGGCGCTCGTGGCGGGAAACTGCGCTCCAGGGCGCCTCCGTTCCTCGGCGAGCTGGGGCAAGCTCGCCGAGGGCGACGAGCGCAGATCCGTGGGGGAGGCGGACGCGATCGCTGCCGCCGCCGCCGCCGCCGCCGCCGCCGTTGCGGCCCCAGCCAGGGGCTTCTCTCCGCCCCCCGCTCCTGGCGGCGGCTTGCTGCGCCGTCTCTCTTCGTCTTCGTCGGGACACCTGTTCCGTCTCGGCTCTGCCGGCGCGGAGCGGGGGTCGGCAGGCGGCCTCGGCAGGGGCGCGGGCGAGGGTCGAGGTGCGCCGGTCCCCTCGTCGTCCTCGCTGTCGGCCTTTGACGGCCTTGACCTCTCGCCGTCCGGTTCGAAGCTCCGAGAGTCCACTCCGGTGCCCGGGGACGCCGAGCTGGTCGAGGACGCCGTCATGGACGCCCTGCTTCGAGACGGCGTGGGCGGCCAAAGGGGGGCCGCCGGTGGAACGGGGCAGCCCCAGCCCCACGCCCCTGCCCATCGGCACTCGCTGGCCGACCTCTGGCGGGGGCGTCGGGGCGCCGAGGGGGAGGCGCCAGGCGCGGTGCCCTCGGCCGCGGGGGGCGGCGCGGACGGGGTCCGAAGCCCCTTTGAGGGCGGCGGCGACGACGGGGGCGTCGGGGGCTCCTGGCCGGGCTCCCGTCCGCTTCCTCCGCTTCCGGCCCTGTCGCGGTCTTCGCTTCGCGCTCCGAACCGCCGCATCGCCGTTGTGACCACAGCCGCGCTTCCGTGGCGGACGGGCACGGCCGTCAACCCGGCGCTGCGGGCGGCATGGCTCGCCGAACGCGACCCCTCGGCCAGGGTCCTGCTGGCCGTCCCGTGGGTGTCCGACCCAGCGCACCAGGAGGCGCTCTACGGGCGGACGTTCCGGGACCCCTACGACCAGGGCGAGTTTGTGCTGACGTGGATCGCGGAACGCACGGGACTCGCCTGGGTCGGCGAAGAGGTGCACGACCAGAGCCAGGGCGCGGGAGGGCCGGCGGTCTTCTGGCAGGGAGCCGCCCAGGGAGAGGCGGACGCCAAGGCCGGGGAGGCCGGGGAGGCCGCGGACGCACCCTCCGGTTCCGAGCGCCTTTCTTCCTGGGACGCGCTGGTGCGGTGGGAGCGGGCGCAGATCGAGGCTCTGGGACACGACGCTGACCATGACATGAACGGGGAGGATGGGGAAGACGATGCGGAAAAGGATGAGGAGGAGGAAGAAGAAAGGGAAGAGGGCGCGGAGCCGGTGGCGCGGTCCGCGGCGCCGCTGGAGGAAGGGCATGGAAAGGGGTCGCGCGCGGCTGATGCGGCCTCGTCTGCGGCCTCCCCCCGCGGCTCTGCGCGGCTCTCCTCGCCCTCGCCCCCCTCCCCCTCCCTCGCCTCTCCGGCTCTCTTCCCGCCCCCTCCTCCCCTGTCCCTGCTCCCTCGCCTCTGCCTGCTCTTCTACCCGGCCACCTACGTCCCCTCGTTGGGCTCCGTCCTGCCCTCGGTTCCCCTCCCGCCTCTGCTGCCTCCCTTTTTCCGGGACGTTGCGGTGCTCGAGGAGCCCGAGCATCTCACGTGGCTGCACGTGGGTCTGCCGTGGAAGCGGCTCTTCCGACACGTGATCGGCGTGGCGCACACCGAGTACCGCGCGTACGTCCGCCGGGAGCCCCTCGGGGCAGCCCTGGCCCCGACGCTCGAGGGCATCAACGCCGCGGCCGCGCGCGCGCACTGCCACGCCGTCATCCGGCTCTCGGACGCCGTGCAGGGCTACGCGCGCTCCAAGATCGCCTTTGTCCACGGCGTCGGCCAGGGCTTTCTGGAGGTCCCGGCCGTCGAGGCGCCTACCCCCCAGGGGGCGGAGGGAAAGGGAGAGGGAGAGGAAGAGGGAGACGAGGCGGGGCCCGGGCAGGTGGAGCCTGGGGCCGGGGCTCCTCCTGCCTCCGAGGCCTCCGAGGGCCCTCGCGCCTCTGGCGATCCCATGCCCGGCGCGTACCTCGTGTCCAAGGCCGTGTGGGCCAAGGGTTTTCCAGAGCTGCTCCAGCTGCTGCAGCGCACGACCGTTCCGGTCCGCATGGCCATCTTCGGCTCGGGCGAGGACGCCCAGGCCATCCGCGCCAAGGCCGCCCAGCTCGGCCTCCTCGAGGAGGCGGACGCCCCGGCCGAGGCAAGGGGGGCGGAGGCCCCGCCGGCCGCGCCCGATCGGGGGCTCCCGGAGTCCCCGGCCAAGGCCGAGCCCGCGGTGCCCTCGTGCGCGCCCCTCGCCTCGTCTTCCTCGTCTGGCTCTCCGGGGCCGGTCGCTCGCGTGACGTGCGCTCCCGGCGCAGACCACCTCGCGCTGCTGCGATCTCCGTCTGCGCCTCGCCGCTGCCGCGTGTTCGTCAACCCGTGCCCCACGGACGTGGTGGCCACCTCGACGGCCGAGGCTCTGGCGGCCGGGCGCTGGGCCGTGGTGGCCGAGGCTCCCTGCAACAGGGCCTTCCTGGACCCGGCCGTGGGCCTCGCCAACGTGCTCGTCTTCTCGACGCAGGCGCAGTTCGACGCCGCGCTCCGGCGCGCGCTCTCCGAGGCCCCGGCGCCCCTCTCAGAGGCGCAGAGACGCTGGTTCTCCTGGAGACAGGCGACGGAACGCTTCCTCGACGCCGCAGAGCTCACGGAAACGGAACTCAAGCCCACAAGGCGAGCCAAGGTCGCCGACGCAGCAGCCAGAGCCGTGCAGAGCGCCGTCGCGGCCGTCGGAGGCAAGCTCCTCAAAAAGTGACCCTCCGACCCCCACGCACCCGAGCGTTTCGAGACGCGTCACCAACCAACGAAACGAGGGAGATGAAGAAGAAGATGAGAAGAAGGAGATGAAAGAAAAAAGAAAAGAAAAAAAAGAAAAAAAAAACAAGCAACGGGGCAACGGCGCTCTGCACAACTCTGGCTGCTCCGCAGCGATCCAGCGGACGCGTCGAGCCACATGTGCCGCTTTTGTCGCCAATATCCCCCGCATCGTGTAACGAGCGCGTGCAGCGCAATCTGGGCGGCGTGCATTCAACCGCATTCAACCGCAACCTCTTTCTGCCCCATCGGACGCGAGGCGCACGGCCGCCCAAAGCGCGACGGGCGCGAGGAACGGACGCAGAGCGCACGAAAAGTGGCGATGCGGAAAACGAACAAAGCCGCACAGCACAGGCTGACCGCAGACGAAGAAAGCGCGAGTCTTTTCCCGTTCCCCCTAGCCACTCCCAGACATCCCGGCCCCCCTCCGTCAAAGGTCCTCGGCCTCCGTCTTCGGACTCCCTCCCGCTCCCCCCCCCCCTCTCTCCCTCGAAAAAGAGAACCTTCCGGAGTCCTTCGGGTCCTTCCAAACTCCTCGCCCGCTTCTGCGCCCCCCACCCCCCCGCTCCCTTGCTCCCCGGCTCCCCGCGCGCGCCATGGCGCCGCGCCGAGCGCCCCGAGCGCACTTGATGCTCCTGCCGAATTTTTTGCATTCACACCGTTCGCTTCGCGCGCCGTCTCTTCATTCCACGTCGCCTCGCAGCCCGGTGTAGGCATCGCAGCCTGTTGCAGGCGTCGCAGTTTGTAACACCATGTCCGTGGCCGGGATCGACGTCGGCAATAGCACCTCGTGCATCGCGCTCGCGCGCAAGGGAGGTGCGCTGGTATCTCTCGTGTGTGTTCGTGAGATCGCCGCGCTTGGGCCGCGCGAATCTTCGTTGCCGGGTCGACGCCCGAGGCGGCCGGCGGACGGCGAGCGCGGCGGCGATCGGTCGTACGCGGTTGGGCGCTTTCCGCACACACCCCCTCCCTCTTTTCTGCGACCCGTGCTCACGTTCCGCTCCCCGATCTTCGTGCGATGCAGGCATCGATGTTTTGTTGAACAAGGAATCGAACCGCGAGACGCCCACGGTGGTCGCGTTCAACGCGAAGCAGCGCCAGACTGGAACGGATGCAGGTTCGTGCAGGGGGGGAGCGGCGGAGCGGGGAGAACACTGGGAGGAAGAGGCCGCGTTGGCGGGGAAGAGCGGGGCAGCGCGGAAGGGGCGTTTCAAGGCCGCGGGCGTTGCGGGCGGAGGCGGATGAGGCGAGCGTCAAGGTTGTCGAGGGGGCGGACGGCTTTGCGGCCGTGGAGGTGGACTACCTCGGCGAGCCCACGGTGGTCTCTCCCGAGACGCTTCTCGGCGCGATGCTGGTCGATCTTCGCGGGGTCGCCGAGCGCGAGCAGGGCGCCGCGATCACGGACGCCGTGCTGACCGTTCCCGCGTACTTTGGCGAGCGCGAGCGCGCCGCGACGCTGGCCGCTGCGCACGCGGCTGGCATCACTGTTCTGCAGCTGCTCAACGACGTGACTGCCGAGGCGCTCTCGTACGGCATCTACCGCACCGACCTTCCCGAGGAGGGCGAGCGCGAGCTGGTGGTCGGCTTTTGCGACGTCGGGCACTCTGGCACGCAGGCTGCCGTGGTGGCCTTCCGCAAGGGGCAGCTGCGCGTGCTGGGCGCCGCCGCGGACGCCTCTATCGGAGGCCGCGACCTCGACGAGGCGCTCTTCGAGCACTTTGCCTCGCAGTTCGACGCCAAGCACGGCCTCTCGATCCGCACCTCGCCGCGCGCCTCGTTCCGCCTCCGCACGGCCTGCGAGAAGACCAAGAAGATCCTGACCACCAACCCCGAGGCGACCTTTGCCGTCGAGTGCATCCAGAACGACGTCGACGTCCAGGGCAAGATCACGCGCGACGAGTTCGAGGCGCTCGACGGCGTCAAGCGCGTCATCGCGCGCATCGGAGAGGTCGCGGGCCTCGCCCTCCAGAGGGCCGCCAAGGCTTTTGCCGGAGCCGCGCAAGCGGACGCCGCCGACGCCGACGCCGCCCCGGCGGACGTCCTCGGCCTCAAGACGCTCGAGCTCCTCGGAGGCGCCTCGCGCACGCCCGCCCTCGCCAGGGCGATCGCCGAGGCCATCGGCGTCGAGGCGCCCTCGCGCACGCTCAACGCCAAGGAGGCCGCCTCGAGGGGCGCGGCGCTCGCCGCCGCCATGCTCTCGCCCACCTTCCGCGTGCGCGACTTCAAGGTCATCGACGCCCTCGCCCAGGGCATCGACCTCGAGTGGGAAAAGGAAGGCCAGACGGTCGTCACGCCCGTCTTCCCGGTCGGAGCCCTCGTGCCCTCGGCCAAGCTCCTCTCCTTCTTCCGCGCCGAACCCTTTGAGATCCGCGCCCGCTACGCCTCCACCGAGGGACTCGCGGGGGGGGAAGCCGACCGCGACATCGCCGCCTGGCGCGTCGGACCCTTTGCCGTGCCCGCGGGCGCGGACGTCGCCAAGCTCAAGGTCAAGGTCGTCCTCGACGCCAACTCGCTCCTCTCCCTCGAAAGCGCCGTCGCCATCCACGAAGAGGAAGAGGAAGAGGAGGAAGCCGCCGCCCCGGAGGCCGACGCCGCCGCCGCCGCCGCCGCCGCCTCCCCCGCCGACGCCCCCGAGGCCGCCGACGCCCCGGAGGCCGACGCCGCCGCCGCCAAGAAGCCCGCGTCCAAGAAGAAGCGCACGCGCAAGGTGTCGATCCCGACCGAGCAGCACCTCTCGCTGTCGTACGCGGCGCAGCGCCTGGCGCAGCTGCACGAGACCGAGTGCGACCACGCGCTCACGAGCCGCATCCAGGAGGAGACGAACGACGCCAAGAACGCCGTCGAGGCGTTCATCTACGCCTTCCGCGCCAAGCTCAGCGACTCGTTCGCGCCGTTTGCGACCGAGCGCGAGGCCGAGAGCATCTCGGCCGCGCTGACGGCCGCCGAGGACTGGCTCTACGAGGACGGCGAGGATGAGACCAAGGCCGTCTACGCCGCCAAGCTCGACGAGCTCAAGGCGCTCACCGCCGCCGTCGAACGCCGCTACGAGGAAGCCACCGAAGCGCCCAAGGCCGCCGCGCGCCTCCGCGAAGCCGCCCGCGAACGCCTCGCGCGCGCCGAGGGACCCCAGCGCCCGGCGCACGTCGACGCGGCGCTGCTCGACAAGGTCGCCGCCGAGGCGCGCGCCGCGCTCGCCTGGCTCGACGAGAAGGAAGCGCTCCAGGCCAAGAACCAGCGCGGAGCCGATCCCGTGCTCCTCGCCGCCGACGTCGACAGGAAGACCGACACCCTCGTGCGCTACGCAGACCCCATCCTCAACACCCCGGCGCCCAAGGTCGAAGAGCCCGCCGCGCCCCAAGAACAGGCCGAGGACGCCAAGCCGGAAGACGCCAAGACCGACGACGCGATGGAAACCGAAGAGGCCATGGAAACCGACGCCTAGACCCGAGGCTTCCAGGAGTCGCCGCCGACGCCCAGATCGCAGCGGCGCCGCGGAATCGCCGTCGACGCCCAGATCGCAGCGGCGCCGCGGAATCGCCGTCGACGCCCAGATCGCAGCGGCGCCACGGAATCGCCGTCGACGCCTAGACCGACGCACGCGTGCGCTCGGGGGGAAGGGGAACGCGGGGGAGGAGCGGGGGCAACGGGCGAGAGAGAGGTCGAAGAGCGCCGGGCAGCTCGTCGCAGCGCGAACGCACGCAAGGGAATCGCTCGATGCGCTCGACAAGCGCCGGGGATCGGCCAGGGCCCCAGGAGGGGGGAGAGGTGAGGTGGACGCGAGCGGCAAAAGCGCGGCTCGCAGAATCGCGAGCCGAATCCAATCCTTGGACGCAAAGCGCGGTCCTTGCCTCGCCTTGCTCCCCCCCTGGCCTGTACGCTTGCCGCCCTCGGGGACGGCACCAATCGTCTGTAAAGCCGGAGGCTTTTGAAAATCGACAGAGAAAGAGAGGAAACCAAGAAGAGAGGCAATCCGAAAAGCTGCTCCCAGCGACGACCTGCCACGGCCATCGCCGAGAGCAGCCGCAGGGCGCACACAACGGGCGTGCAGTTTTCTTCATTCAGCGCAGCCAATATCTCGAAGCGCTCGCTCGCGTTCTTAGAATGCCGCGTCGACATCCCACAACCCGTCCGCCTCGCCCACCCCTCTGCCGTCGCCCCAAGGCGCTCCCCACCTGCCCTGGTCTGCGGCTTCCCGCTTCTCGCGCAGGCACGCTCGAGCGCTCTTTGATCGCGCTGGTAGACGCGCCCTCGATTGATGATCTTTACACGATGATATCGATCGATTCCAGCCTCCCTGGTGTGGCTACGACCTGCATCGGCCGCAGGAGGCGTCGCACGCGCTTTCAGGGGCAACGTCGGTCGACCGGCACCTCCAGTCTGCGACCACCGCTGCGCAGTCGCCATCGCTCGGCAAGGCATCCTCGGACGGAGCGTCGACGTCGTTGACGAGGAGCCACGGAGTCGGAAGAGCGTTCACGTCGATGCGTTCCCCCGTGACGAACGAAAAGCGCTCCTCGAAGCCCGCGCAGGTCGCTTCGGCGTCACCAACCGTCCGCTCGATGAGCAAGGTGAAGTTGTGGGGAGCATTAGCGACTTCAGAGTCGGGGACAACGTTGAATCGCGTCGAACGCTGAGCGCAACGTGATGCAAAAAAACCTTGGGACTGTGCCTGTTCGCTTTTTTGGCTGCACATCAGCGACGGCAGACTCTCAGAGTAGACACGGGTCGCGCCGCAATTGGCTCGGTCGCCACCTGGGACGCGGGCAACGAGGCGCGCGCAGGCGGGGGGCGATCCAGATTATAAAAGAGGTCGTGCATAATGCAAAATAAACGTTACACGAGCAACCCCAAAGCGCAAAACGCCTAGGAGCGTTCTTTCGGTATCTTTTGATTGACCGTCGCATCCTATCCCGTTGCTCTGCCCTCTGCAATGGTCGAGCTGATCCCCGAAGACTACATTGGCACGATGCTCGAGTCTTGGCGCTACGCGAACGGCGTGGGCGAGCGGGAATGCACGAACGAGACCGATTCTGACACGTCGTGCACCGATATGTATCCTTACTCTAGTGCGTGCTGGTCGACCGACCTCGGTGACGGGTACGTCGGCCGATGCATGTACGCATGCGACACATGCGCGAACGACCAAACCTACGCGACATCGTCACCGCCTCCAGTTGCGGCTGACACGCTTGCCTCGTCTTCTCCAACTTTAGTGACCAGCTCATAGGCCGTGCTTTTGTCTTCGCCGGCGGACGACCCACCTCCTTCGCCCCCCCCCGCCATCGGCAGACGACTCTTCTTTCTCGCCTACCCCGTCGCCGCCTGGCACCTCGCCTGCGCCATCTCCTGGCGAGACTCCCGGGACCCCGTCGCCCTCTCTGGCCTCTTCTTCACCTTGGAGGTGTTTCACATTGCGGCGCATCTCTCTTGCCTTGCCGAGCGACGACGACTGCGCGGCGGTGGTCGCAGATGGAAGGTGTCGGCCGAGTGCCGTTGCCCCCGCAAGTCTCTGCGACGTCTTCTGCGGACGGTGCAAGCCGTAGTCGCGCCAAGGAAGCTCCAATTCGTGAGTTTCATCCCGCAAAGGTCGCTTATCGAGGGCATGTGTATAAGCACGAAAGGAGAGCGAGCGAGCGAGCTCGCGCGAGAGGCGAGAAGCAGCAGATCAGAGCGGGTGAAGAGCGTCAAAGGACGACAGCAGAGGGGTGGGCGAGGACGGACGGATAGCCCGATGGCGATGCGGTGTTCTAAAAAACGCGCACAAACGCTTCAAGAATTTGCCTACACCGAATGAAGAAAACTGCACTTTTTAAACGAAACGCGCACGGCTGTTACATGCCCCATGTGGCTGCCCTCGGAGACGGCCTGCATGGTCCCACCGATCGCCCCGCTCGCAGAGGTCGCGCCTTCTGGAACGAGAATCGGACGGCGCAGATTGACGGCGTGGCTTTGGCCCGGCCATCGTCGGGGAGGGAGTGGCAAGGCCGCTTCTCACCGAATCGAGAACGCACCCGCTCTGGCACCGTCGAGCATCCAGCAAACGGGCCGTTCACGTGGCTCCTGCTTGCAGTGTTGTCCAGATTGCACAAATGCTCTTGCTTTGTTGCGACGCGCGTTTTGTCCTTTCCACCGCGTTTCACTCCTCACACTTTCATCCCCCCCTCTGATCTTTCCTTCTCCCTCTCCCTCTCTCTCTCCCTCTCTCTCTCTCTTCCTTTCTCTCTCTACGATTTGTCTCACGCCGCGGCGCAGGTTGACCTCCCGCGCGGCAAAATGGTTCCCCTGGATGAAAAACGGGGCGTGGGTCGGCTTTGAGGCCCTCAGAGCCCGAGCTTGCGCTGCTCGAGCACCCAGCGCAGCTTGGCGTTAAAGGCCTCCCTCGAGTGGCGCTTGTCGGCCTCCTTGGCGGCCTCCTTGCGCGCGACCTTGGGCTTGATGAAGCGGACCTTGCGGCGCCAAATCTTGGGGATCTTGTCCTCGTCCAGGCGGCGCGAGAGCGTGCGAAGGGCCTGGTTGAGCGAGTGCTTGACGGGCACGTAGATCACGCCCCGCGTCTGGCCGGCCCCCCAAGCGGCAGCGGCCGGCGACGCAGCGGACGCCGCCGCGGACTCGCGGACGCTCGCAGACGCGACCGAGGCCAGGCGGCCCGCAAGGGCGCCGCAGGCGCGAGCCAGGGCGCTCATGGCGGACGAGAAAAACGAGCCGAGCGGAGCGGACGGGCGCACGGACGCGCGCGCGGCGGAGAGAGTCGAGCGGGACGCGGTAGCGGCGGCGGCGGCGCGAGGACGCTCCGGTGAGGGGCAGGCGATCGAGAGCGAGCGAAGACGAGACGCACCAGATGCGCGATCGACGCCGCACCGCGCGCGCGAGCCACGGCGCACCGCGCGCGGGACGCGGTGCGCGGCGTGGTGCGAGGCGCGGCGCGCTGGGGAAGGGAATGGGGGAGAGGAGCGGCGGTGAGAGGGCGCGCGGTCCGCCCCCCCCCCCCCCCCCCCCCCCCCCGCCCCC